>PVLA01014094.1:0-32763 GCA_004027455.1 Hydrochoerus hydrochaeris
AAGCTCCCGCATAAACTCTCTCACACTACTCACAGAAGGCAAAACCCCACAACCAGTCCTCACAAAGGGGTTATCTAGAGGGCCTCCAGCAACCCCCCTGGAGTCTCCACCCTCGACTCCATATTGAGCATTACATAAAAACATACACATGTGAACTACACAAATTACAATTATCAGTACAAAACATTCCAAGATCCCCCCGCCCAATTCCCACATGCGGTGTCCTTTTCCTGGGGAAGCGATTGTCACAAGGCGTAGATGGACTAGGAAGCGGCATGGACAGAAAAGGGCGCCACATCTGAGAATACTATGGAGGTTTTTTTTTTTTTTAAAGTTTAATTTCTGCTACCTACATCAATTTTCTTCCTTCGAGGCACTTAGCTTTTCATATTTCAAGTCTTCTAAATTAGTCATAATGAGTTAAATAAAACAAAATTATTGGTAATAATGGTACAGTTGTCAGTAACAATAACCCCAATGGAGAACCTTTGAAGAGTATAATGCTGGTTCATCAACAGAATTGGGAAGTCGTTGAGGCAGATGTTAATTAGGGATTTCCACTGAAAGCATAAGAGAGCAAAAGAGTCTTATTAAGAGACACAGCAGGTAATATTTTACATGGAGGATAGTCAAAATAGAGTGGATGCCTAGCATTTGGTTTGCTCAGCCTCTCCCTTTGGAAGCCTTCCTTCCCCACTCTGCGATCTACATGGTTCCATGACATATCACAATACATCCATTGCCCATCACTCAATCCATAGGCCCAAAATGATTCAGTCACCATTTTTTCTTAAAAATTTTAGAGTTGGACCTGAAGGAAAAAGACCAATATTTTTCTGGACACGTAAACTGTAAGATATAAACATCAAGCCTTTTAGGGAATACTTTTTATAAGATGAATGAGAAAAAGTAGAGGAGTTCAATAGTGAAAACCTGCATTGATGCATAGAGAAAAGCCATCAGTGAAAAAGGAAACATAGTCTTACAGGCACAGGAATCAGTTATTCCTGAGCAGAGACTCATCTCTGCCCCAAGGATCTCAACATCTGCATTAAATTTCCCTTTCAGCTTATGTTACTTTTTGAATCTCTGTTGCAATAATAAAACATCCCTAAGTTTATTCTATGTTTCCTAATGACTCAGGCAACATATTATTACATTTAATTAAGTTATCACAACAACCTATAATGTTGGTAATATTATTTGATGTAAGAGGAAAATTTAGAGATCTAACTACTATACAATAGACAATTCTATCAAGATGTTACACAAGTGTTTCAAATCAATCCAAAACAGAACCACTTTTCCATCTGTAAATTAGAACAGGCTGTTCCCACTGCCTGAAAATGCTCCTCTTCTTAGACATGCAGTGTCACTGTCTTCTCACTGTGAGGTGTCAGCATAAATCAATGTTCTCAGAGAAGACTGTTCTAATGTTACTCAGCTGAAGTAGACACCCAACACTGTAATTTTCTTCACTGACAATTATAATTACACATGCAGTATTTTATTTAACTCTCTATTTTTATATATTCCTATACTTCATTCTATGATGAACTCTATGATGGCAGGGACCTCTCACTATTTGTCACCATTATAGCCCTGGCATCTGGCTGGAGGAAGGTAAATGTGCTTGAATAAATTAAAGACTTCTGAATGTTCCCTCTTATGTATCTATGAGGCTGTGCTCAACAATTTTCAACACTTATTAACTAGGAAACTGTGCTGGGACTTTTGAGACGAAGACAAATGAGGCATAGCCTCTTTTCTGCAGCACCTCACAGTACAGCATAAGGGTCAGACCAGGAAATAATTATAACATGAGGGGGTGAAGTGTTATAACAGAGACATGAACAAAGTGCTACAGTTGAAAAGGAGAGCTAATTAAGACATGGTTCAGGAAATTAAAGTCATGAAAAGAAAGAAATTTCCAGGGTTCAAATTATCAGGTTATTTATAATGTCTCTATTCTAAAATAGCTTTATCCTGTTCAGTATTGCTTCCCCTTTTGTATCTTTTCCCCTTTTATATAGCCTTATTCATCTGAAACTTTCTGGAGTACTTTCAAGTAAACAGAAAGCAGCTACAGGAACTCTGACGGTCTAGAATAGTTAGAATGATTAGAATGAACTAGACTTTCTCCTATATAATGGTTTAATGGGGTCAAGAACAGTGACGGAGAATTGATACAGCAGGTTCCATACCTATATAACAAACACTTAATTCTTTAGGTTAATGAAATACCTACACCTTCAATTTAATGTAGATTAAGGCATAACAATCCTAACATTTTAACTACAGCAATAATAGTAACTTGTAAGGTGTAAGAAAGCAGTGTAGATGTAAGAAATCAGTACAATTACACAGTACTCCTTCTTTACTGCTGATTTTGTGGTGGTTTCAGTTACTCTCAGTTGGTCATGGTGTGAAAATGTTAAATGGAAAATTCCAGAAATAAACATTCATAAGTTTTAAATTGCAAGTCATGTTTTGAGTACTGCAATAAAATCTTGCACCATCCCACACCTTCCTGCCTGGGATGTGAATCATTCTTTTGTCCAGTGAACTCATACTGTATTTTGAACCTACCCAATCACTAGTCACTTAATAGCTATCTGGTTATCAGGTCTGTCGTGGTAACAAGTGCTTGTGTTCAAGTCACCCTTAGGGAAAAGCTCAATCCTAGGTCACAATCCTAGGTCAGTGTCCTTCATTTCCCTTCTTTTCACACTGTTGGCATTGTGTCATCTCATATTTTCACAAGGGAAAGAGTGATACAGTTCCATATTTTGGGAGATAGAGAAAACATTTATATAGTTTTTATTGTAGTTCATTGCTATACTTGTTATATTTCATTGTTTTTTTCCTCTTACTATGCCAATTTTATAAATTAAATTTTTATTTTATTATTATACTGGGAAAAAAACCCCAGTATAGATAAATATTAGTATTATTCCATTTCAGGCATCTACTTGAGTCTTGGAAAATACGCTTCTCAGATTGGAGAGAGGCATCCCATTTTAATTTATAAGATGTGGAACAGAAGTCATGCAAATATGCTCACTAAGTAGTTATGTATGTAAAAAACGTAGTTTTCTTGGACCTCATAGTCACCCCGTAACACTCTGTACGGACACTGAAGCTGGCTGCAGGTCTCAGCACAGGCTTCTTAGAGAAGCCCAGGGCTATATTACAGTCAGGCTTTTTCCTCCCATATTACTAGATTTGTTTTCCTCCATGCTGAGGTTAGGGGAAAATAGGTTTTGAGCCATTTTTAACATTCAAATGATAATGTTCCTTCATGAAACACTGTTCTTATTACAGAGGACTAATAGGTGATTAGTGGGCAATTACAGACAAGCTATCACTTTTGGATGCTTATCTTCCTTCTTGTTCTTAATGTTTAACCAGGTTACCCATGTGTTGCGGACTATTGCTGTACTTATGCTCCAGGAGAGACATCTTCTTTCTCTACCACTCGCATATCTTTATTATTTGTTAGGGATGCTTCAAAGGAAATTTCCTTTTGGGATTTACCTGTGTGTGTGTGTGTGTGTGTGTGTGTGTGTGTGTGTGAATGATTGGGGCTGATTTCAGGGGGCAAAGGATTTTGGCAAACCATCAATATTACTAGTTATCTAGTGAAAGCCTATGCGACAGCAGTAAAAATGTAGATATGACGTAGCTGTATACATGTTTAATCTGAGAAGTTAAAATATTTAGCATCACCACCATGTAGTTACATCAGTGGTCCTAAATATCAGATTCCATTTTCACTTAAAACACACACACACACACACACTCTTATAAAATGACCTTACTGAATGAAACAGACAAATATAAAAAAATGTTGCCTGATGTCCTGATTTTAAAGGACTATGAGATGAAAAAAAGTAATTTCAAAGTGATAATGAATATTTTCTTTACAATCAAAAACATGCTTCATTTACTGATTCATCTAGTATTTATGGGTACCCACCTGCGAGGCCAGCAGTGTGTCTTGGTGGGAGAGAATTCCACCTCTGCCATTTAATTGCTTACCATCTGCAGACCAGTTACTTAACTCTGTGTGCCCTGGATGGTTCCTGCCTCTGTAAAATGGGTATAAATATTACAATTTCTCACACTGTTGTCATAGTATTAAATAAGATAACATATGTATGCATAGTGCTTACGGGTATTTCACACTAATATAAAGCAGTTTCTTTCAGCACCATGGTTAACGTCAGACATTTTGGGCTTGGAAAGATCCTTCATAAAGCAAAGCTGTGTGTAACTAGATGGTTTTATTGGAAAGGAGGTAGTGTCTCTAAATAGGAGCCTAGGCACAAGGATAAGGAAAGAGAGGTCAGAACCCCAACTTGGTTTGAGGGGCAAAGTTTACCTTGCCTTCTCCTAGGTAGCTCAACAGAATTTTGGCTCTGCAAACAGAAGGACGCCCCACATTCAAGTGGTCACCTTTCAAGGGCTCCAGGGAGCTGTGGGCCTAGTCTGTGCCAGCTGCAACCTCCCACCCTGAGTTATGCCTAAGGCGCGCGTCTTTTCTGGGCGTTCGGCGGTTTTCCCTACGAGGCCCTGGTCCTGGGCTCCTCGGCCCCTCCAGACCCGCTGGGGGGGCCCTGTCGTCCCCGCACCGGCCCGACCCTCCGTCCGTCCCACTGCGCATGCTCTCGGCGCGGGGGTGGGGAGCGCAGGGCCGGGGACGGAGCGGGCGTCTGGCGTCCGGCGCGGGTCCCTTGGGGCTGGGGCTGCCCCGGTCTGACGCCGGCAACGCCACGGCGGCGTCCTGGAGACCCCGGAGCGATGGAAGCGGCGCCCGCGGCGGCCAAGGCGGCGGGGCTGGAAGAGCTCGGTGGGTTCGCGGGCGCGCGGGGCTCGGGGCGGCGGCGCAGGCGGGGCGGCCCTGGCGTCCGGGGCCGGGTTGCCTCAGGCCGGACGGAGAGGTTCGCGGGCCGCTGTGTGCGTGTGTGCGCGCGTGTGGCGTCTCGAGTTGTGGGTCCGACACGGGTTCGGATTGAAGCCGGCGAAACACTCCTCCTCGGAACCCACGGGCTGGACCGCGGAGCGTTGCTGATGGAGGCCGGGCCCGGGCCCGGGCCCGCGCCCGCGCGGGGCGGGATGTCCGACCCGAGACCAGGCGGGCCGAGGTGTCCGACGGGCCTGGGCGCGGTGTGTGTCTGGGGGGCGGGAGCTGCGCTCCGCGTACACGTCAAAGGGAGGAGGGAGCCTGCGCTGTGTGTCAAGGTTTTTTTCCAGTGATGCTTTAAGGAAGTTGTCATTGTTCATTTCAAACGCGGCAGCTCACGTGCAAGGCGTCTGGAAGTGAATTCTTAGTTTTTACTTCCTGCCCGAGCCTTACGAACAGGAGGTGCGGCCAGGATGAATAGCAGAGACCTGTAGCTAATTCCTTTGGCAAAGTTTACCAGCTTTCCACGGGTCTGTTCTCTTCTCAACGCTGGGAATGTTTATGTTTGCCCCTGACGCAAAGAAAGCGGAAGTAAGGATCAGGATGATACAGCGGTTGACTTCCCAGTTATGTGCACTATAATTAGGCATATTTTAAATTCCATGCTCAAGATTAAACATATGCTTTAAGGAAAAAGTTTACATTTTAAAAATGCTATATTACAAGTAACCAATAGGCTGATGCTCCAGTAATATTGTTCAGGGCATTTTGCACTTGATTTCTGTAGAGGCAGAGTAATCATAGAAAAGATAAATTTAATATTTTATTGGATGTTTACAGTGTGCAGTGTGCTAAGTGCATTGTTTATGCATTGTCTTCTTTAATACTAACAACAGTCCAGTGAGTCAATTTCTATTATTCCTTTTACGCAGATGTAGTAATTTAAAGCACATTAATGACAGACCCTCATATATGTATGAACCAGGTTCATTAACAATCTGTCCTAGTGAAGTTGTGAAGAAATGTATTCTCTTGTATTGTTGGTGGGAGCTGGATAATACATATATCTTTAAAATGAACATATACTTTTACCGGCAGTTTTACTTCTAGAATATTTCCCAAGGAAGTAAGTAGTGTAATAAATATGTATGCCAGCATTTGCAAGAGAGAAAAACTTGTGACTATGTGCATAGAAGTTGTTTGTGTAAATTGTGGTTTAATCATAGTCCTCTATTGCTTAGCCATTTTTCATGCCTAAATCTTATAATCTGAGCAGCTATTTTGAAGATAAAAATATGCAATATCTTAATTAGTGTTAATTTTGTATTATTTTGAAGTTCTGTATTACGTGTTTATTCTTTTTTGTTTTGTTTTTAAAATAAAAAATGATACGAAAAACTGTTCCTATACAGGTTATTAACTGAAAAGAGTTTTCACTTTATTTCAGTGTTTTAAAGCTGTGTATGTTAATTAATTCAACATATTCATTACACTCTTGGAGGCTTGGGGTACATTGTGAAGGAAACAGATCAAGATTTATGCTCCAGTGGACTTTACATTTAGTACGGAGACAGATGATAAACAGTAAAGGCATTTAGTTAATTACACACGATGTTAGGTGAAGTGGTATGAAAAAAAACCAGGGAAATCAAGTGTGAAAGTAGGGACAGTGACATAATTGGACTCAGATATTTAAAAGATTACATTGCTGTGTGAAGAATGGACTGCAAGGGGCAAAAGTAGAAGCAGGAAGTTATTTCAGTAATTCAAGAAAAAGTCACGTATGTCCTTTAATAGTGTGGTAGTGTGGTAATAACAGTGAGAGTAGAAAGGAATAGTTAGATTTTAGTTATTTAAGATAGAGCCAGCATGATTTCCTAACAGATTGGATGAAGATTGAGAGTAAACCAGTAAAGAATGAAAGATTCCAAGGGCCTAAATATCTAGGAGAAGGAAATTGTCATTAACTGAGACATTAAATGTTTACAATATTTCATGTTTTTCTTTTTATGGGAAAGAACTTAACTGACTTTCCTTTGATTATGGGCTTGACTTAGTTAAGTTGCTTCTAATTAGAAGTGTGGCATGACTTCAACATTAGATGATAAAAGACACCATTCCCTCTTTATTGCCTTTTAGGATCTTTGAAGCCAGCTGCCATGTTGAGAGGATACTCAACAAGCCCTAAGGAAGGATTCATATTGCATGGCACTGAGGCCTACCAGTTAGAGCCATAAATTTGTTATGGAGCAGTAGATAACTAGTACAGATGGGTGGAGTCACAGGAGCAGGTTTGGTGATGAAGATGAATTCAGTTTGGGGCATGTGAAATTTGAGATGTCAGTTTAGGTATCAAATTATAATTGTTGAGGGAATTAAATTTATATCTAGAATTACTGAATAATGTGGTCTCTATAGAAATTTAGAAGTCATCAATGTATAGGTGACATTTAGACACGGGACTGAGTGGGAGCATGTGTGTGTGTGTTTGTGACATATAGGTATGTTACTATTCAGTCATATCTGGATGGCAAATTACTTTTTATTATTGAAAATGTCCTTTATCTGTATGTTTTCTTATTTTTTTTTAAAAACAATGATCAAGTATTACTTAATTTAGAAAAAGGAAGTTTAAAAATGTGGAAAGTTCTGGTAGAGATGTTGCCTTAAACTTAGGTTCTATACTTCATTTCATAGGCCAGGTTTTCTTCCTGTATGTTTTTGCACCTCTTAAATGAATACTTACTCTGATTTTCTATTTAGGTTGTAGTTTATAGATTTAGATGGTAACACTTTTTTTTTTAATAAAGAAACTATTTGTACTTTCTTATAGTTTATCTATTACTAAAATCATTACTTTATTTTCTGGTGTAATGAATGTAATACAGGTTAGTCTTACTCTTCACATTTTCCAGAGAAATACAGAAAAGGAAATTCATGAGCTTATTGTTCCTTTATATTATTGTTAATTTACAATATGGTATAGTTTCTTCCCTCATTTCTATTTAACTTAAAAATGTTACTGCAGTCATACTGTGAATATACATTTTTTTCACTGAGAATGTGACATACATTTTCTGTATTTACTCAGACTTCAAGTCCATATTTTAATGTCAGTGTACTACTTTATAAAGTAACCATAGTTAATTTAGCAATTTCCTGATTGTTGCACATTGAGCTTGTTTCCAGAGCTTTATCAGTTATAATATTTCATTAACATTTTTGTGCAGATATTCCTTTCTTCCCTTCCTATCTTACCAAAATGGGATAGAGGAAAAAGTAATAAACATTTTAAGACTTTAATATATGTTGCTAGATTATTCTGCCTACAATTTGGAGTTTAAGTTGAATTTTCACTAAGGAATTGTGGTTGGGACAACTGTGCAATGTAAGACAGCCTTCGACACTACCCAAATTAACAGTTCCCTTGATATATACATGTGTTTCATGCATCATGAATCATATGTGAAGTATATAACATTGAATGAAGGTATTAGTTTTTATTTGTGTAAAATCCTCTATTTGCAAATAGAAATAATTGTGGCTAGAAGTTTTTATATCCTTTGCTTAACAGTATTTTACTTCATAAAGCATTATTAATTTTTATCTATATTGATCACAGCTTTTAAAAGACATGCCCAGTTTAGTATTTGTTCAAAAATTATAACAAGACATTGGCACATTAAATAGGCTTTCTGTGTAATATCCCTTGACTTATGTAAAGCTTTATTACTTGGAAAATGTTCGTATTTTACTTCCTATGTTTTTAATTGTCAAAACTTTACTATGTTGGATTTTCAAGTATTGTCTCTTCCACTAGTTTTTGTTTCTTGCTGACATAACATAGTTTGATTATCTTTACATATTCAATCTTATAGCACAATTTGTAGCCCAAAAATGCTCAAAGTTATAAATTATTATGAAGTTCTAATTTCTTGTCAGAATGATATTTAAAAATCTATAAAGCACAATTTGTTTCTAATATATCATTATGTAGCAAGAGAAAGAGAACTTATTATTGATTACTTATGTGCCATGGACTTGCTTCTGTGTTTCATTGCCAAAATCCTGTAAGGCAGAGGTAGTGGTCTTGTTTTACATGTGAAAAAATAGGCTCAGAAAAATCTATTTAAGATGTAGATCAGATGATGTCACTCTACACACAATTACTATTTGCCAATGTGTGCTATCAGGTGCAGGAGCCGCTAAGTATATGTATATACTGAGCACATGAAATGTGATTTGTCCAAATTGTAATATGCTCAAAGTGTATTTTCCTACCATATTTCAAATTCTTAATATGGGAAAAATTGTTGATTACATGTTGAAATAATATTTTGGATATATTAGGTTAAATAAAATATTGTTGACATTAATTTTACTGGTTTCTTTTTAAAATGTGGTTCCTAGGAAAACTTAAATTATGTTTGTGGCTTGCATTATATTTCTGTTGGACAACACTGTTGTGTGGTTTTTCATGTCACTGAGAATCATGGTTCATAAGGCTGAATACCATCTGTTTTCTGTTACCTCTCTGACACATGTAGGGCTCCCCATATTCTTTTCTCCTTTTCAGCTCTTTTGCCCCCTTGTTGTTCCTTAAACACATCAGTCTTTACTGCTGTTGTTGCTGCTGCCTGGATAGCTCTTCTGGAGATAACTACTAAACTCACTCTGTACCTCCTTTAGGTCTTCTTTAAAATGCCACTTTCTCAGTTAGGCCTGCTTTGGCTGCCCTAAAACTACAGGCTGTCTTGTTAATCCCTGTTTTGTGTTAGAACTGAACACTTTATGACATCTGTATTTTATTTACAGTCTTGTCTCTTTCTATAAATAAACTAAAAAATAGAATTTGAGCTGATGGGGGTAGGTGCTTTATTTTTGTTTCAGTAATTGCTCTATTTAAACATGTAATAGTGATTAACATGTATGAATTGGGGTCCAGTAATATTTGTGAAATTGAGTAGAAAATAATTGTAATCTCTTATTAGGGAGGCACAGAGCTCTTGTGTTGAAGGACTGTTGTCCATTAGATCTTGGTAAGAAGGTGATAATAGTCTGTTGAGAGGGTCTTAACAAGGATCAGAGATTGACAAATTTTGGCAGGAAATCCTGCCAAATTTGTACCTGTGTCCTGTACCTGTGTGCTGTAGTATGCTCTTCCTGTATACTGTGTGCATAAAAGGCATTTTAATTTGCCCTCCTTAGTCTACCCTAGTAAATCAGCTAGGCCATGGAAATTTACTATGCCAGGAAAAATTTTTTCGTCTGAGAATGCCATAGGAGTTCCTAGAGAGGGTGGATCTAATTCCCTAAGCCAACTCACTACCTATATCTGATTTGGCAATGTAAAATAACCCAGTGGAGGGATGTTGTGGTAATTGGTGCTGTCTTTCTTGAACCTGAGCCAGAAACTTTTCATGGGAAAGGAACTTTGGTTATTGACAAGGCTTGTATGGAGTGCCTTGCAACTTAATCTTCTGCTGTTCAGTACTTTCACTTTTCAGCCATGTGAAACTAACCAGTTTCTTAAGAGGCAGTGTATTCAAACCTGAAATGTTGGTTATTGCCTCATGACCAATGGCAATGCTAATATTGTTTCTAAAAAATGAGTTAAATATAAGAAAACAATATTACTGCATTTGCTGTTTGCCTAAATTTAGAACACACTGCAATTTAGCATTTTATTTAGTATTACTTGGAGCATCTGAAAGGTACAAGTGGCTAATTGACTCTATTTATTAATAAATATCATTCTATTTAAGTAGTAAGCATACTACTCAAAGATGCAACTTCTTGAGCACAAAGATTTCTCAGATATTTTTAGTTGACTGTTAATTTATTACTTAGGTTTGAGAAATCATACCATTGAAGCTAATATTTAGTCCTAAAACCTGGTCACTTTATCTATTCTTAGTTTACTTAAATAAAAACATATTTCTTTTTTTTTTTCATTTTTGGTACCGGGGATCGAACTCACGACCTTGCGATTGCAAGGCAGGCGCTTATGCTGCTGAGCTAAATCCCTAGCCCAACATGTTTCTTAGTATGCAAAGGTGCTTCAGTAATATATACTAAAACTAGGAGGGAAAAATCTTAAAATTTTTTCTCAGTTGCTTTAAAATTTAAGGACGTAGGTAGAACTTAGTTAATAATGTGGAACATAGCATACTTTTGCTTTAATGTTAAAATCAAAACAACATATAATTATGTACTTCTTAAATTCCTAACATTGCTAAAAGGTATTTTTCTCTTAGTTTCAATTTTTTAAAATCAACTGTGTAATTTCATTGTGAGAAGGTTAAAGAAACTTCCTGAAATAATTATATGTTATTAAGATTTTTAAATGTAGGAGAAAAAAAATGGATTTAAAGCAAATAAATATATGTATGAAAATACTTTTCACAGTAATTATATTTAATGTTTCCTGGACAATATAACATTGAAAAAAAGAATAAATTAAAGAACTAGGAAAAATTGTAGCCACAGGCGATTATATTATTAAACAAAATTAAATAAGATAAGTACTAAACAAGGTAAGGCTTTTAACAGTAATTATAGCCTATTCATCTTATATGTGGGAATCTGAGTGAACATTAACAATGGTTACCACCTTTCAAAGGAGATTCCCGGTAGATGCTACATTGTATATTGTTATCCTCTGAGTAGATGATCAGACCACCTGCTTTAGACCTGCAGAGTCAGTGAAACACTAAACACTATAAGCATTAATTATATTTTATCTTAATATCTATCATTGTAGCCCATGTTTTTCTGGATCAATTGGTTGCTTAGTGGGGCGTGGGGGATGGGTGGGTGGGGCACTGGCTCTTCTCGTTTCCCAGCCCATGCACCTGGAGGACTGGCATCTGGATTTCCCCTCAGTGACCTGAGCAAGATACCAATTCACAGGGAGGGCTTGCTTGTTGGTGACTTCTGTTCTTTTCCCCCACAGTCTGCAAATGGTGCTGACTCATGGGAAAATGCTGACATCTGGCTGTCCCTCCAGGGGCCTGCGCATGGCCCTGATTTGCAGGGAGGGCTCACTTGTTGGTGACTTCTTGTTCTCTTGCCCTGTAGTCTGCGAATGGTGCTGACTCATGGGAAAAAGCTGGCAGCTGGCTGTCTCCCCAGCAGCCCTTGCTGGTGCTGATTTGCAGGGTGGGCTTACTTCTTGGTGACTTCTTGTTCTCTTCCCTCAAAGTCCAATGCAAACACTATTAAATAATCTATGTAGAATATTATGAACATGAAATTGTAAGAAAAAACACCCAAAGGCAAAAGTTGAGGAATTTAAACTATAAAAAGTTCTCATTAATTTGGATTACAGGGTTTTGGAACTTTTGATAATTTAATGAATTTTAATCTCTGTGTAATTTGTATTATTAGAAGAAATGATTTAAGAATAGGTTGTTTAAAGCATTTCTCCAATATTGTAAAACATTACTTTTATTAAGAAAACCGATAAACTGAATTCCTGCTGGCATTGGGCCAATGTTGTCTGTCTGAATCCCAATTTCTAAGCATGTCCTCCCCAAAATCTGTAAATCCAATAAGGATCACAAATTAACCATCCTCCCCAAAATCTGTAAATCCAATAAGGATCACAAATAAACCTTCATAAACTTACTCTTTTAACATCACCGGAGACCCAGGATACCACAAGCTTAAAATTATCTCTAAGCAGAGAAAGAGACAGCAAATTGCCACAAAGTTCTTACTGCTATTGTAAACATAGAGGGGAACTCTTACAGGTTCTCTTTGGAAGAGAGGGTAGTTTGAGAATGGGAGGAAGTACAGTGAAATCTGTAGGAAAAAAAGCTAAAGTGTTAAAAGTGTAACAGAGGTCAGGTCTGGAAATTTGCAGTTCATATGAGAACAGGAAAGGAATCCGAATGTGAGCAGAACTGAGAGAGGGGCCTTGGAAAAACATTGCTTCTTGAGAATAGAGATGAACAGAGCAGTGGAGGTGCTCTTCAGATTCCTAGCATTAAATGGAGAGAAGGACTTACCAGGGAAATGAGGGATCCTGTAGAATGAAGCGGAGCATGATATGTGTAACTTACTGTCCAGTAGTTACTAAAACTACTATGGGTTTAAGAGACAAAAATATGTGCCAAAATGTTGAAATTGGTATGTTTATAAAGAAACATTTTTTTTTTGTACAATTCTTGCAAATTTAACTTAACATGTTCATGACAGGGCTGTATTTTTTGTCTTACTGCTAGGAAGCTCTGGTTTGAAGTCCGTCATCTGTAGTTAAATAGCAAACTCCTGGTGGTACACACAGTTGTGCATGTACCACTGATGGTTCAGGCCAGCAGGCATTTGTTACTGTAACTTTTAAATTATTCCAAAAAGATGTAAAAAGTAATGTCAATTAGGCATTTCCAACTAAATTATTTAGATAAGTTTACTTTTTTGTAGTTTATTATATGCATCTGGATGAAGCAAACTTACTTTAAAATCTTCTGTACTTCACACTCTAGTAATGTACATCCATGGTCTCAACAAATTTGTTCCTAATGAGTTTTACAGCGAGATAAACAGTGGTGATTAGTATTGTCTTTCTTATTGTAGGAGCAGAATTATGCTAAAAAGTTTTTAAGTAGAATGGTACAATTTGATACTAAAATTTTAAACATTGGAATAGCTTTATAATTTTCTTGAAGTATTGAAAAACAACATAATTACTGTTTATCTTAACAGTATGATGTGAAGCCAACTGGAGATGAAAGTGTATTTGACTATTTCTTGATATTTCTCATGCCAGAATTCTTTGATCACTTACCATAAACCGTATGTAGACCTATCTGAAAGAATTTTGCATTGGGTACCTAACCTTTTTGCTTTCTACTGCATAACCCAAACAATATTCAGCAAATCTAGTTGTTTCTTTTTAAATATACCATTAAAGTTAGTTTTGCATAAACCCATATTCATTGTCTCATGAAATTGAAAAACAAAATCACAGACAAAATGAAGGAGTTAGGGTAATGTTTATTGGAAATAAGGAAAAAAAGTCCTGATGGATGACCTTTGTGAAGGATTTCTGGAAGAGGAGAATGCCCATGTGCTTTCATTTTGAATTTATATAGATAAACAGTACATGGGAACTTGTTTTAAACAGGTGACTTTGTGGAGTTAGGGGTTGAAAGAAATTAGTTATGTAGCCAGTTTACAGGAAACAGAGTCACTAAAAAAACCCCAAAAAAACAAAACAAAAAAAAACCCTGGTTACTTTGCATTTTTCTTTTTGTCCTGGAAATCCAATTCAGGACCTTGGGGATCCCAGGCCCTACTCTACATTTCTAAGTTTTCTAGGTCCAGACAGGAAATTAGAGAGGAGCTGTCTGTCAACTAACTTAGCATATTTTCTTCTGGGAGGAAAGGTCCTTCTTATCTTCATAACTTTCATCCTTCGTTCCTGTGTTTTCTTTTACACTCATAAGTTTAACCAGGCGTTTAAAGTAGCTCTTAACCTAGTAAACTATTTTCTTGATTTAGCCTGTCCCTGTTACACCATAACAAAAGGAGTTAACAGGAGGAGTTGAGATAGATAACTAAATTATTCATAGTAGAAATAGTAAAGATAAGCAAATCACATTTCCTATATGGTAAATTCATTTATACAGCTTTATCCTGATTTTAAAAATAATATTGAAGTATTTTAGTTTTCTTTTTTGAAGATATGGATGTAATGAGGCCCTTGATAAATGAACAGAATTTTGATGGGACATCAGATGAAGAACATGAGGCGGAACTCTTGCCTGTTCAGAAGCATTACCAACTGGATCATCAGGAGGGTATTTCGTAAGTGTTGAGGTTTCTGTTTGTTTTCTTTTGTTTCAGTTATGTATCCTATAATCTTCTACTGGCAAGGTATTTTATGAGATACTTAAGGAAATAAAAAGATGAATAAAAAATAATCTACCTTCAAAGAGTTTATAGTTTATTTTCAAGGAAGAAATACATTTACATTACAGAGTATTGTGTAGGAATTACTACAGTGATAATTAATTGCTGTAGATCCTGAAAGATGTAAGATCTGATTGAGAGGAATAGGAATGTGAAGAGAACTTTCTTCTGAAATGGTTAGAAACTAGGTATTTGATAGTCAGTAAACAGATTATGCAGAGCAAGCAGGAAACAGTCATAGAAAAGCAGTGTAATATTTAAAAAAAATTTTTTGCCTTCATTTGCAAGTTCTTATTCTAATAGTAATACAATGATTAAGGAAAGTAATATATGCAATCAACAAAAATTATAAACTGAAGAAAAACCTTAGCAAACTTTCCCTAAGTTTGAATTTTTTTTTTCCTACTTTAATTTACTTTGTCTTGGTTAAGAGACCTCTTTTAGTTGTTTTTTGGAAACTATTCTTAGGGTAAATCCTTAGGGAACTGAGAAGATTCCTTCTCTTTGTCTCTCTCTCTCTTAAGTTACTATGCTGTGTGAAGAAGCACTTTCACTTAAATATCTTGTTTAATCTTCACAATACTTATGCCCTTTTTAAGTAGCAAAGATTCAGTTTTTTGTTTTTTAAATTAGGTACCAGGGATCAAACTCATGACCTTGGGCTTACCAGGCAAGCAACTGAGCCACTGAGCTAAATCCCCAGCCCTGAAAAGATACAATTTAAACCAGGCCTAATGATAGAATGGAAATGTTATTTGGTTTGTTGCCTACAATGATTTTCATTTTCCTTCTAATAGTAAAATCATAGTCTAAATAAAATGTTTACATCTTACAACTTTTTTTTTCAGATTTATACAAACTCTTATGCATCTTCTTAAGGGAAATATTGGAACCGGCTTGTTAGGACTTCCATTGGCAATAAAAAATGCAGGCATAGTGGTAAGACTTATCTTTGTAAACTCCAGTTAAGATGTAATTGTTTGCCAAAATTCCTATAAACTAGCGTCTAGCCCCTTCAAATATAACCTGGTCAAGTGACATTTAGATTATCAGTTACCTGTTGTATTGATAAAATTATGTGAACTCTTATAAATATCTGCTATTCTAGTGGCCTAGTATTTTAGTATAACAAAATATGGGAATTACTGTTTTCACTTCTACTTAATTACGTGTTTATAATATTTAATGTCAGGTTTAAGTAGCTAAATTGTAAAATAGAATCATACCTGGTTGTCTTAAACACTACCTGAAACAGTTTCTATATCTGGTTTATTAATTTTCCCTTTGCAGATGACCATCTAACCATTTTGTCCAACAAATTTTTTTCCACTATAAATTAATAGTTTAAGGACTTATTGTTTATACAGTTGCTATTTTTTAAAAAATTAGATATTTATTATATACATTTTTTTCTTCACAGCTTGGACCAATCAGCCTTGTGTTTATAGGAATTATTTCTGTTCACTGTATGCACATATTGGTATGTTGCAGTCATTTTCTATCTCAGAGGTAAATGTGGATTTGTTAAGTCTTTATTTTAAAGTTATGTATTTACTTGGAATAGTGTTAAATTTATACTGTGCTTTGGAATGTGAAGTTGTATTTCCTTTCATCTGTTGTATAGACAAATACAAGATAATGAGTATGTAAGAGTACCATTTCATATGATTTAAACATCATTAGAATCTGTTTATACTTGTCCTTATGTATCTTTAGAGAATTGGTCTCAGGATTCCTCTGGATAGCAAAATCTGCAGAAGCTCAAGTACTTCATATAAAATGGTATTTTCATTCACCTTCTGCAATTTTCCCATATACTTTGAATCATTTATAGTTATTGTAATATCTAATACAATATAAATGCTGTACAATTAGTTGTTATACTTCATTGTTTGGGAAATAGTGACAAGAAAAAAGGTCTGTGCATATATATCACAGATACATTTTTTCCACATGTGGTTGGTTAATTCTAGGAATGAAGAAACTGTGACTGTAGATCGTTGATTATGTACCAAAGGTATCCTATCAGTGAAATAGAATGGTGTTTTATTTATTTATTTTGGTTTTTTGAGACAGGGTATTACTGCATAGTTCAGGCTGCCTTGAGCTCACTAGTCAAAATTGACCTCAAACTTGTGATGATCCTCCTGTCTTGGTCTCCCAGGTTCTGGGAATACAGGCATGCACTACCATGCCTATCTAACGGGTTCTTTTATTTAGTTTAGATGAGAAAAATCTGAGAAGTTGTAGAGGAAATAGAGGCAGTAATCCAACTCATAATAGTTCAAGATCTGTTATCAGTGATTTAATTTTGAGTGTAGTATTTTTAGTGTTCTTCATCAATGTGTGGGTTTGTAGATAATAAATAATGTTACTCTTTCTTTATTTTTGTACAATGATATGTTTTTACTAGACAACCAACATTTTATTGAAGAATTTAATAAATATTTCTTATCTTAATAGACTAGTTTTGATTCTTGATATTAATTGTTCTTAAAACTGGGTAAATCACTTATGATATTTAAGTAATAATGCTCACTAAGAAAGAAAAGAGAGGAATTAAGTGGAACAATAATACCTGTCTCATAGAGCTATATTGAAAATTAAATGAGGTAGTTTATTTGAAAGTATATTGTAGAGCCTTAGACAGATATAATGTTAAATAATTCTAAAAATGGAATAATTTAGATATGAAAAGTATAGTTGACAGTTTTATGTAGTTGATCAGCAAATATTAGATGCTTTCAATTCTGTAGTTGATAAATTTAAGCAGTAAATCAAAATTAATAGCCTAGTGAAAAGAATAGAGTATACAGATCTTCAAATTTTGAAAATGAATCTGTTAAAACATAGGCTGCATTTCTTAATTCACATTTATTTGATGTTATTTTCAAGGAATGGTTTTATGGACCAACTTAACATTCTTCTTTTTACTATATATGTATATTATTAAATTACAGGTTTAAAAAGTCAACACTAAGTTATAGTGACACTGTGAGTTTTGCTATGGAAGCAAGTCCTTGGAATTGCCTTCAGAAGCAAGCAGCATGGGGACGGTTAAGTACTTTATGTTTCTAATATCTAGTTGTGGAAATTATATTAATTTTTAAGTATTTTAATCTGATAAGACACATAATGGTATGATAAAGCTGAGAGAATCACATAGATAACCTTTAAGATTAGAGTTAGGTTCAAGCTTCAGCTCTGCAAATTTTCTGTTTCACAGTGGAGGTCAAATTAGTATCAATTTGGTTTGGATTTCTCATTATGAAGTGAACTAATAATACTTTAGAGAAGTATTACAGTAAATTAAGTAAAATTACATTTATAAAGCACCTGGAGAACCAATGACCTATGTTCAATAAATTTTTAAATAAAAGAATAAGAAAAATGTTGCAGTGTCATTACTGTATTTTAAATAAAACTGTGGTATGTAGCTATATGCTCATTAGTGATGTAAGGTCTTAATGTCTTAGTTCAGGCTTACTTTATAACCTTGTTATTTAGATGTAACTTTCTCATTAGTGGACATGTTGAAGCTAAGCTAGATGAACACAGGAATTGGAAAAAAGGAAGTATGTGCATTCAACAAAGTGCTACCTATGGTATAAATGTTATGTGCAGTGGGAATTGCAGGATGAAAAGAACAGTGTTAGTGGTTTATAGTTAAAGATGGCCTTTCTGGAAATTTTCAGTAAGTTCGGTATGTTTATGAAGATCTCAGAGTTCGTGATAAACAGAGTAGAAGGAAAGAAGTAGAACCTAACAAACACCTTAGGGACCTACCCCCAGAATTTATTGCACAAACTCTTATTTTTCTTATACCCCAGATTTCAAGTCTGCTTTTCCTGTGTAGAATGGCTTTCAAACAGAAGTGGCTTGATTAATTGGTGGTAGGACACTAAAAGATAGATGAAAAGATAAGGGAATACTTAAAATGCCAACATGTAATTCATTAGATAAAAGAAAATGGAATTCATTGTAGGTTGGCAAGATAACTTACAAACATAATCTCTGAATGGCTATGGATAATAGTAATGATAGCAAGAATGAAACTAGGCAGAGGACTTCCCATTTCAAATGGGAGAAAGAGTCTATTTTGAAAACATTATTAACACTTTGTTTGTTAGTTACTTTTGTCATTTCTAAGACAAAATACCCAACATTCACAAGAGTTAAGGGAAGAAAGTTTTATTTAGCTCACAGTTTAAAAGAAATATCAGCCAATACTTGACTGGTTCCAGAGCCAAATGTCATATGGCAGAGGGGCAACAGTTTCTGGTGGCAGAAAACAGCAAAAGCAACAAGCAAAGAGAGAGGACAAGCAACCCTTTCTGTCCATTATATTGTATGCAGGCTACACCCACACCCTTAATCCCAACATCGTACTACGAATCAATCACACACTCTAGATTTAGCCTTCTCTGAAAAAGCGCCATCTAAAACTGCACGAGGCTTTGGGGATACTCTAGATACAAACCATAACACTGATGGTCAAAGAAGAACCCATAATGAATTTAAAGTGCATGTTAAAGTAGTCATTCATTGTTTCTAAACCTAAACCTAAACAAGCATGAGATGTTTATTAGTAATGTGTAGGCAGGTGATATTCTTCACCTATTTCTCTCCATTTTATGTAGCTGAAATTTTCTTGAGCATCTCGTTAAAAAATAAGAGAAAAGCTACTGAAGAGATCTCCTGTGGCATGATTTAGGGCCACTGTCCTAATCTTTTTTTCATTCTCTCTTCTTATTAGTAAGGAACATGCTCCTCATATTTGAAAATAACATGAAGCTGGGATGAGGTGACAAATACACTGAGGTGATCTGAAAAATATCTTGAAAAGTAGTAGAAATAGGCTTAATCTAAATGAAATATTTTTCATAAAGTCTTCTTATAAGCAGATTTAACTCTAATTTCAGAAAAAGATAGTGATGTAAAAATCGTGGTCTTTTACCTTAATGGAGCATTATTTTGCTCTTAGTAATTCTGGTGACATACTAATCATAAGTACATGATCTTTATAGGAAATAAAATTTCTAAATGTTTTTTATTTAAGGAAGTAAAATATATTATAAAACATTTAAAAACATGTAAAAGAGAAATAAAATATATTGATACTTTGCCAACTTTTACTAGTACTTACTTGTGGATATTTCCCTTTAGGACTGTGGTTGACTTCTTTCTGGTGATAACACAGTTGGGTTTCTGCAGTGTTTATATTGTCTTCTTAGCTGAAAATGTGAAACAAGTGAGTATTTTTATCCAGTTAGTAAAATTGTTTTTTTCTAATGCCCTGTGTACAGAATTATGCTTGTTATGTGAAAACCTTGGTTGAATATTAAAATATATTCCTCTCATACACGATCTGATCCTCCTGTATAGGTTTGTCTGTCTTCTCAAGTTTGATTTCTGTTATTATTGTCTTGCCCTTATATCTATAATGTCTGTTTTTGCTGCTCTGAATATGACATCTTACTGATTTTTTGTTACTTCAAATTTAGATCTCAAAAGCTTATTGATAATTTGAAAGCATGTTCTTTACATAGATGTTTTATATATGTGTGTGTGTGTATGCGTACATGTAAGTTTATATGTGGGTTTAACCAGTAGCCTAAAAATGAGGTTAAAAAAGTTAGTATTCCTTACTAAAATTCAACAAATTATTCCATTGTTAAAAGATACTGTTTAAAAATGTGTAGTTTTTCATAATTTTTTCCACATTATGAAAGTTTGCGTTTGAAAAAGTGGTTTGGATCCTTGGTTTAGAAATCAGCAGTCTCTTTGGACAAACACACTGAGCAACAAAATAAAAATTCCTATCGAAACAATGCCAAAGTGGATTTCTTTATGATTGGTATTAGTGATCTTTTGTTACTCCCTGCTTTTCTTTACTCATTATTTTAGTCAATAGCTTTTATTCATTATATAGTATAGTAAGTACTGTATAAATGTATAGTACTGTATTACACACAGTAACATAAAGTTGTCTTATAGATGTTTTAATGCAAAATGATGAAAGCATGTTTTCTGAGGAACTCTTTATATATATATATATGTGTGTGTGTGTGTATATATATATATATATATGTTTCACTTTTTTTCTAAGTATAAAGTATGTTTTATTTTTTATTAAGACCAAGGATTGGCAAATACTTTCTGTAAAGGGTCATAAAATAAGTATTTCTTGCTTTGAAGTTCATATGGTATCTGTTACAACTGTTCAGCTCAGTCATAAACAATAATATGTATGCGAATAACTATGATTTTATTCCAGTAAAATTTTATTTGTAAAAATAAATGTCAGATTATCTTTGGTCTGCAGGCTGCAGTTTGCTAACTCATGATTTCAGCTATCCCTGTATATTACTACTTTTGAGTCACAAACTTAGATGTTCCATGTTGAAAAAAATCATCACACTTGTTTAAGAGGGTTCTCTTTTGGGATGTCAGTTAGGAATTACATCTCGGATTTCAAGATAACTGTTTTGTCCAGGGTGCCATGTCTCAGCATCTGTAAAAATTTTTGTTTATATCTGGCAGAGTTCCAAACTTAGCTTTACTGCTAACTGTTCTGGGAGCCTCCAGTGTCCCTCAGTTTCTTTATCTCTTGCTAGAATTTATTGATGTTTTCTGCTACCATCTATAACACTTGTAAACATAGGCTTGATCAGTGTATTTGAACTTGTTTATAACATGATTTCCATCAGTAGATTGCAAGTCTCAAGAGGGAAAGAACCATTGTATCTGTTGTATTCATCACTATAAATTAGCTTCTAATAGTTCCTGGTTTATAGGGATCTAATATGGTTACTGGATTGAAAGATAAGTAAACTCTCTAGACTGGGAGGGATTTTTTGGGTTTTTTTTGTCTCTATATTTCTTAAATCTACTGTTGTACCTGGCTTATTGAAAAAATGTTCGGTAAAACTTTACTGACTGAGTTTAATCCTTTTGTTTGATTTTTCCTATTGGTGATAGCTTCCCTGCATTCCTTGCTCCCATTCTTATTCACACCCTTCTTACCAGTTTGTTTGTCAGCCCTTTTCCTTTAGCCTGTGCATGATTGGATTATCTTGGAGTCTCACTTTCATTGTATATCTTTTTAAACCGTTATAAAAGGAATAGGGTCAAGAGATTAGTGTTGCGATTGCTGATAGTTTTGGCTAGGAGGGTACTCATAGATACCATCTTCATCTAAATGTTCCAATAAATTGTATAATATCTTTTTTCAGTCTCATTTTTGTTTTCCCAAATATCTGGCTTCTAAACTATTTCCTCTCTTCTTTCTCTCTCCAGATATTTGGAAATTATTAAATTCTCTTGAAACAAATTTTCTGAAAAAATGCATAATTCACTTTTCTTCCTTTAGTTACAGGTTTTTGCTCAACATGTTGTAATTGTGGAATAGCAAGTGAAAGACTTTAGTGAAAGTACATAGAGATGAGAGATGTGGAGTTGATAGAAAAGTACAACAGTTAACAATTATAGTATTGATTACACTTACCAAAGTAGTATCAGTGCTTTCATTAGCTTTACTTTTAATAGATGGTGTTCTTTGGATTTTACAAGTATTTAACTCTATAAACTCATATTGCTAGGATTTCTAATCCATTATGAGGCTATTTATGGTTAAGAACTGATAAGACATATCATCTTACCAGTAATTGACGTAGAACATGATGGAAAAGCACCTTCTTAGGACTTTGTGTTATGTTAGTACTAATCTTTTCTAGTATCTTCTAAGACAGTTACCAACAAATTCCGTCAGAATCTTAGGTATACCAATAATAGTTTATAACTTTATATTTATAAGCTGTGACATATTTCATTTAATCTTTACCTTTACTCTGTAAAGTAAGTGATATGCTCTTCATGAAGCAGTTTCACAAAATATGACAATGTGCCCTAAGTCATGCAGAATTAGACTGAAATGTAGGTCTCTGTCACAGTTGCCACCCAGTATATTATTTGTCACTGAGCGGGATACTGTCTAGTTTTGTTTGTGTGTGTGTGTGTGTGTGTGTATGTGGTACAAAGAGTAGAAAAAGTGGAGAAAATAAATGTCTAAAAGTTTTGAATAACGTTTTTCGATGAAACGGTATCAGTTTCTTTCAAGATTGAATAGAAAAAGTTTAATTTATTTGCAAATATCCCAAGAAGCTGAGGTAAAAAAAAGCGGTTCTTGGGAGGTAGAGTATTTCTGTATAGATAGAATATGAAAGTCCTTTGAAGACATAAAGAGAAACATGGAAAAAGATGTTTAGTTAGACTTTCAAAATAGCTGAAAGCAATGATGAAACACATCACCTGAGGAAGTAAATGCTCTTGAAGCAGAATAAGGACAGTGAATTTCACTTTCTCTTGAGAGGTTCTTTTACATTTGATAACAGTGTGATAATAGTGCATGCACTGGTTAATTAAACTCCAATAACTTTTATAGTTAAAAGCTCTGGGATTTTTACTCCCATGAAATCGACTGTACAGTATTTCATTAATCCAAGGAATCAAAGGTTTAGTTACTGTACGCGTGGAAACTCAGTCTGTGGCTACAAAATAGCAAGTTTTGTTCACCTCAAGCCAACATGAACAAAGGAGAAAGCCCTCATGTGTCTGTGGAGTCTATGCTATGAGGACGCTAGTAGCTGTCTTCGGTTCCTAACTAAAAAACACTGTAGAAAATTTCAGATAAAGCAGCGTATATGGGTTTGGACCTTAGGAAGAAATATTACCGTAAGAGAGAAAACATTCTCTGACAAGAATTGGAACACATAAGTTCAAATCCCTGCTCTCCATTTTTAACTCACATTGGACAAGACACCCTTATCAAGGTTCAGTTTCCTTATTTGTAAAATAAGAATAGTAACAAAATCTTCCCTTGTTCGTCACAAACTTATGAGGCTCAGATGATAAAATGTTTGTGAAAGTCTTTATAAAATGTGAAACAGTATTAAAATATACGAAATTATGACTTTGATTCTGCATTTAACTTTTCTAAAGAACATCATCTACCCTTGGGAATTTTACCCATTAAATTACTGAGTCATTGAAAAGCCAATAAGTAGTGGATTTTAGTAAATTTGAATTCTAAATGGAAACCACTGAATTTAGTAATTTTATTTTATAATGTTTATTCCAGTGTTTTACACTTTGGTAAACATGTGAGACCATAGGAAGTCCTATTAGACTGCCCATCTCTGTCTCTAGAGGGCACCAAAGGACTCAAATGTTTACCTGAATCTTGCTCTAGGTATGTATCTACATTTTTCTTTTACTGTATTTTTTAGTCCTGAGAATTTTCATAGCCGTATTTTTGCCGAAGAATGCTTAAATAGTATTAGATATTTGTGATAGAATTAATTTTAAATTCCCAATGACATAGAATTCAAATAGCACTTAAAAATTTATCTTCTCTGTATTGTTCCAATTTTAAGTATATGTGCTGCTGAAGCAAGCACTAAAATTTTGTTTATATACCTGCTTTTCTTTTGCCAAAGATTCTTGCTAGAGCTTAAGTTTGAACACTGCCTCAGTTAAAACATCTTCTTAAAAGATACGATACAAATTATCAATTTTGTCTTAACTTCAAATTATAGATATTATAAAGTTTTCATGACCAGTTACAAGATAATGGTGAGCTATACATTTCGTAAGTGGAGCATGGTATAACTTGAGAGTTTTTTAATCCATTATGAGTTAATAAAAATCCTATATATCTTAAAACTTAGTAAATTCCCTATCACTTAAGATAATTTATATATTTCTAGTGAAGTATTGTAACATTACTTAACATAGATTATAAGTACAGAATTAAAGTAAAAGATTATGGATTGCTCATCATAGATTGTAAGCACAGAGTTAAAGTAAAATAAATATTTGGATTACTGAAAACATCAGATTTTGTTTTAAACTTCACCTTGTTGTCCTCTTAATATTTACTACATTCAGAAAACAATCGAGTGGAGGCCAGATGGCTATTTGGGCAGAGCAACCATCTCTGTGTTACACTATTTTGGTGAGGGTAACATGTAGCACTTACAAGTTGCAGATCTTAAATTTGAATTACTCTCACTAATTCTATAATATGTATCTATTTTCCCCCCTCTAAACCTTAGTTTACTCTTAGTTAAATTGAAATTAATACTATACTCTGCTTGTGAGAGTCATTTGGAGGAGTGAGTTGGATTAATTGTATAAAGCATGTAGTTTAGTATTGGGTCCATAGAAAGTGCTAAAAACAACAAACCCACTAGCTGTTACTAATATGGATCTGTTAAGAATGCTGTGTGTTTGGAGACTTGGTAATACAGTGTGTTTGAGGAGGGTAGTGTTTGTGGGGCAAATATGTTTTCTTTTCTTTCTTTTTTTTTTTTGGTACTGGGGATCAAATTCACGACCGCGCTCTTGCAAAGCAGGCACTTGAGCCACTGAGTTAAATCCCCCACCCCTCCCTTTTTTTTTTTGGTACCGGGAATCAAACTCAGGACCTTGCACTTGCCAAGGCAGGTGCTTAGGCTGCAGAATACGTTTTTACTGGTATTTAAATTATAGAATGACTTGCCTGGGCTACAAATTTTTATAATTGTTTCTAAAGTCAATTAGCCAGTATTTCTATTGAATCATTGTTTAAAATGTGATTATTTCTATTTCTAAGCTTAAGATCTTTGTAGTTTTTTTGTTAGATGTAAAAGGTTGTTTTAATATTATTTTAGTAGAGAAGGTACACAGCTAAGAACCTGTTTTTATATAGCTGCTTTTTAAAACTTTCATAATTTATTTCTATTTTAGTAGAATTGTATGATTAGTTGAATCAAACAATTTTTAATATATGGAGCCTGTAAATAATTATATTTTAAAATTTGAAAAATTGTGTTATAGAAGTAGGTGAATAAATTTTAAGGTAAAGTTCACTTACCTTATAGAAGTTTTCTGCTCTAGTTAAATTGTCTACTAACAATATGGTTAGGTCTCAACTTAATGTTTCTTACTAATTATTAATAGTGAATATAATTTATGGAAAGTTGCTTTATATAAATTTTATTTAGGCTATGGTTTTTAAATTTAACCTTTTCTACTGTATGTTTCTGAGAAGTATGTAGTGAGTATTTCCTATACTGAAAGAAGTAATGTGGAGTAGAATAACCAATACCATTCTAAGTAAGTGTGCTTCCAGTTTTGATAATGTCAGAAACAGATCTTTGAGTTATTTAAGGAATTATGAGCACGACAGTCACAAGGCTTCAAAATAAACTAGCAAATCCATCCTCACAATTTTCTGCTTAACTTTATTTTCCTAGTACAGTAAAAGAAATTATCTTACAAGGAACATTTTTTTTCCTTAGTTATCCTTATATTTGAAATATGTTTTTAAGAAACCAGAATATCTTGAAAAGATGTCAATACATTGTTATCAAGTATGTCATAGGAATTTATCATAGAATAGAGTATAATTTTCTCAATATTATCTCTTGTTTGATTATAAATTGATGGATTTTTTCCCCTTCCTTTCTTATTCCCCTGGTAATTATATGTAGGTTCATGAAGGATTCCTGGAGAGTAAAGTACTTATTTTGAATAGTACCAATTCATCAGCTCCATGTGAGAGAAGAAGTGTTGACCTGAGGATATATATGCTTTGTTTTCTTCCATTTATAATACTTTTGGTCTTCATTCGTGAGCTAAAGCATCTGTTTGTGCTTTCATTCCTTGCTAATGTTTCCATGGCTGTCAGTCTTGTCATAATTTATCAATATGTTATTAGGGTAAGTATGTTTTAAACTAAATGTCATATATTTCCTCTATAAGTAATAAAGGAGGTAGAAATAATAGTGTATAAAGACCCCTACTACCTTTATGGCACAGTAAACAGTAAACTTCGGATTTTGTGGTGAGATGTTTAGAAAAGAATGTGACATGGAGATGATAAGCACAGGTATTATAGTCAGGTCTGGTTTTGAATCTTGCAAAATATATCTCTGGGCTTTGTGACATTGCTTTGTAAATAATAGTACCTGTCAGAGTTCTTGTGAGAGTTAGATTTGTGTTCTCAGTACAGTGCCTCACAGGAAATAACTCATTATGCATATGGTTTATTTCTTGAAAATTTCTGTCAGCCACAGGGGTGGGCATGTATATAATTCTGTAATTTTCTTTTATTTTTAAATTTTTATTTGCTGCCATTGCTTTAATCCAATGTTACAACACAAGTCTGTAGCCCTTTATTTGAAGTATTTGAAAGCTGGATTCATTGTCTGTATTTTGGACAATTTTGTTTTTGTTTTTGAGATGGGGGTCTTGCCATGTAGTTGAGGCTGGCCTTGAGCTCAAGGCAATCCTCCTGCCTCTTCCTCCAAGTACTGGGATTATCAGTGTGCACCACCATATCTGGCCATGTGCTGGAGATTCTTAACCCACTTAATTCAGAAGAATCTCTTCAAATTCAGGCAATCTATATAACCCTTTTATTTGTAAGGTTTAGGTTTCTGTATGTGTTGTACATGTTTTTTCTGAGTGGCCATATTGCATCTGTTAGAGGGGCCAGTAACCTAAAAATGATTGAGAATTCTCATTTCCCCCTGCTCCAGTCCATCTTATATATTACTTTCAAGGTAGTTATTGTAAAGTCTTTGTTAACATTTTATCATGCGCTCTTACTGTGGTTCTGTGTTTTGGATTGTTCCCTCTGAATTCCCAAACATATGTTCTCTCATAGCACAAAAAAGTGTAAGAAGACAGACAAAATGATCACATGAGGCTCTCTGGGGTTCATAACTCTGTAGCTGAACATGGAGCCTTAGCGGAGTAGAAAAGATGATTCCCTGAGTAGAGGAAACCACATGAACTGTTGCATGGAGAAGTCAAGTATTTTCTTGCTTGCCTTAAATATTAGTTTAGTTGTATCAAATGATCCAAATTGTTGAATTCCCTTTTCGTTTTGACTGTCACTTACATTTTTAGTTATGTATCACTTTTATATCAAACAGTTCTACCTGTGCTTCAGATGTTTGAGATATCTCTGTCTCCAAATTAGCCATGTGCTTTCATACTTAATTATTTTGTTCATTTTCTTTCCTTGGCCCTAAATTCCATTTCTAGTTAGCTGAGGTAGGAAAAGCACCATGGTGAGAAAGTAGAGACCAAGCTTGGGGTATTTGGAAAAAATGGTTATTATGGGGTCAGAAATCTTTAAAAAGATACACTGTGAGTTTGTCCAGATTGTTACAGTTGAAACTAAGGCTATGAGCAAGGGTGAACTATAATCAAAGGCAAAATCAAGTCATAAATAACAAGGGCAATAACAACTCTCAGGTAAAAAAAGTACACACTGAGACCAGAAAAGGCTTGTACTAAAGAGAAGCAGAGTTGTAAAATAGAAAGCCAGTGTGATGAGCATAGGTATCTTAAGAGAGCAAAAAGACAAATGAGTGTAGAGAGGGAGAATGAACTTTTGTTGTGGTTGATAACTGAGTATACAACTGTCAGCTCAGACTTGAGTGTGCTCATGTATTTCCTGATGTAGCAGGGACCATACCCAGTGTGCATAGCCCAGTACTTGCAGGTGGAAACAGGTAATCAGGAGCATTTCATTTGGTGAAATATATGAGCAAGAGGGACACAGTTGCTTTGGCAATTAAATCCTAACAGCTTAACTATATGTAACATAATGTGCTTAAAATGTTTATTGAAAAAAATGTACTTCTATAACCCATATTTGCTGTTGTGAAGCTCAAAAGAGTGTCATTTTACTGCTTTATCTTAAATCCTTTAAAAAAAATAAAGATGTCTAATCTTACTCTTTTCTTTTTTGTAGAACATGCCAGATCCCCACAACCTTCCAATAGTATCTGGTTGGAAAAAATACCCACTCTTTTTTGGTACTGCAGTATTTGCTTTTGAAGGCATAGGACTGGTAAGAATTAGACTTTAGTATTAATTTTTAAAGTCTTAAGTCAACAAAGTTTATGTAGTCAAACTGTATATAAAATGCATTTTAAGATTTTTTTGTATCACTTTTATTACTAAGAACATGATTTATAGTTTGGTATGAGAGACTTGAAATATAGTTCTTCTTCCACTGAGAGCTTAATCTGAGACATTGCTTGGACTAATTCTTTTGTTTCCTTTTAAAATAAGGAAATTATAATAGATTATTTTAAATATTTTATTGAAGAAATTTTCAAATCTACACAATATATAGAGAATGGTACATATAATGAATTCCTGTTTGAGCGTCACCAAGCTTCAAAAATTTGTCTCATGAACAGTTTTATCTCTAACACATTCAAGCACATGTCAAATGTCATATTTTACAAACCAGATTGTTGGAATGGAATTCAGATATTTGCAAAGTTATTATTATATAAAAATCAATTATAAAATTTCCATTTATATTTGTGCATATCATGTTTGAGAAACGTATTATCAAAAAAGTAGTGCCAATAGATATAAGTATCTTAAAGATTTTAAGGTCATAAATGTTCAGGATGATTACGGTTTATTTATAGCTTAGGATTTGTAGGCTTGGGGAAATAGAATATTGCTCTTTATTCTGTTTGATAGTTTATGTTTCAGAGCCTGATGGTTTGGTATGGAAGCAAAACAATTATAAACATCTATTTACATGAACTCCAGACAAAATAGGTCTGAAAGACAGTTTTATACTATTTATTTGGGCTTTTGTTCTCTGAATTATCCTTTAGAGAATTTTTACAGGTTCTTATATCTCTTCTCATTGCTGCTGCAGACATAACTAAAGATTTTAATTTGTCTTTAATTATTGAGTTCCAGATTCTGGTTAATTACACATTTCTAGTTAAGTGTTGTTTCTCTGATGTCTCACATTCAGCAGTTTCAAAGTCTGACTTATAGTTTCTCATCTAAAAACCAACTGCGTTTTTATTTCCCTTTGTCTTTTAGTTTTACTTTCAGATCCTTGAAATGCTGGAGTAGTTCTTTGTACTTAATCTTTGCTTCCACATTACAAACAGTGATTTGGGAACATGGAGTCTTCTTTTGTATTTCTCAAGTCTATTCCATGCCTACAATGCTTGTGACACATGATGGGCCTCAGGAAAGGTTAATTTCCTTTCTTTTCTCCTTTTCTGGCTGCATTGACACCATTCCTGACTACAGGCCTATGTTTCAGGTCTGGATGATCTTCTGAGTAGTTAGTCACACTGTCCTCTGCTATATTTTCTGTTACTAATGTATGGTCAAAGCCTCCAAAGATTACCCTTAAAAACTCGTTTAATTAAACTTTTTATTTTTTTAAAAGTACTTTTTTATACACAATAAAAATAATCTTTTAAGCTTAGTTAAAATGGACAGATATCAGTGAATAGGTAAGATGTGTGTATACATGGGTTACTATACATGCATATATTTCCTAGCTCTGTCACCTGAGAGGGCCCACAAACGGTGACATCCTAGTAGCAACAAGCACACCTAGCACTCAGAATAATTTAGTGAATAGCATTCTCCAGTGAAACAACCAGGGTTCTTTTGAGAAAAATAACTGACTTTAAGGCTAAAGCAAAGAAATTCAAAATGAATCTGGAACACAGTGTAGAACCAAAAAGTAACCACTTGAAAACAAATGTGGAAGCATGTCAAAGGAACACAGGAGTTGTCTTATTAGAGTTCATAATGGCCAAGGCTGCAGCAGTGTGAGTAACAAAATGTATAACACAGTGCTGAGTTGTAACTTAAAATATAAAACAAATCTATTGAAGTCCATGCTAACATAAATAAATGATTAAACAAATGAATACATAGGGAAGAATCCCAAATAGTTTGTTGTTAGTCCTCCTTTCAGGAAATACAGAGTTCTTTAGACCTTGGTCTAGATTTAGACATGTATTTTCAGCAGAGTATGATGAAAAGGAAGAAGAATAACTTTACAGCAGAAAAACCTGACAAAATATCAAAATGTCATCAATAATAAATCATTAATGATGGTGATGAGAAGGGCGCTTACCTTTTGTGGCATCCATCTCTAAAACTAATAATCCCAGTCTTAATCACAAGCGTTGAATTAGACAAATACAAATAAAGGAATATTATGCAAAATAGTTCAGTAACACTGTTAAAATATCAAGATAATGAACAACAATGAAAGAATGAGGAACTGTCACAGACTAAAGGAGATTAAGCAAAGTGACAGAATGCCACGGGGCATTCTGGTTAGGACCCTGGAAAGAAAAAACAAAAAAAAACATTAATGGAAAAACAAATGAAATCCAAATGAACTTTTTTATTTTAAAGAGAAAAAAAAGATAAACAATGAAACTGAGTTTTAAAACAGGTTAGTAGGACAGTTACAATAGTTGATAAATTGTGTATTGCTGTCTTCATAGTAGCTTTTCAGAGTACAGGATATAGGCATGATCTCTTGTCTAAACAATGTTAGCAGAAATTCTTTTCAAGAAACAAATAGAAACTAGCTGTATAATTATCTTAGCTCTCCTGTCTGTGTGTGTGTGTGTGTGTGTGTATGTATATATTTTTTTCTTTTTCTCTTTATTTCTCCTTTTCCCTTCACAGTTTGTCTTTTTATTTGAACAGTTTCTTCCCAATTTATAGTATCTATTGTACATTTAGGATCCTATTTATTTGTTCAGTTTCCCTCATTAGTGAGACAATATGGGTCTGATTAATTTCACTTATGAGTGTGGCATCAAGTTGCATCCATTTACCTATAAAAGTCTCCAGTTTATCCTCCTTTATGGCTGAATAATATTCAATTATATAAAAAAACCACATCTTTTTTAATCCATTCTTCAGTTGTTCTTCCTGGGTTATTTCCAAGATTTAACTATTGTAATTGTGCTGCTATAAACATGAGTGCACATATATTGCCATGGTATGTTTTTAATTATTCTGGGGAAATACTCAGAAGAGGAATAGCTGGGTTGAGTGGGACCTCTAATGCTAGTTTTCTGAGTAATCTTCACACACTGATTTCCACAGCAGTTGTACCAGTCTACACTCCCACCAATAATAAAAAAGGGTTTCTTTTTCCCCACAGCCCCAACAGCATTTGTTATTGGTTGATTTTTTAAAAAATTTATTTAAAGAGAAACAAAAGCATGTAAAGGGTAGAGATAATACAGAATTCAAAAAAAAAATAATAAGAAATCACTAGTTAATAAATTACATATTATCCTCTTAGAAATAGTTGTTCAAGTTACAAAATTAAAGCATACAAAGTAGATAGTCAAGCAGTGAGAGTGTAAACAGCTATGCACGGATGAGTCTCTACATGTATTTCTATCCTTTCTGTATTAGAGGGAAAAACAAAACATAGCAAGACAAAACAAAACAAATTCCTATAAAAACATGAAACCAAAAAGTTGTATAAAACCACAGTACAAGGTGATCTACAATGATTACTGTGTTGTTTCTTATTCTCTTCAATAAAATGTCTGTATCATCAGGCATAATTGAACATAGTATAATTGAGTATAGCAGTAAATAACAATATTAGTAAAATAAAACATTGTAGACAGCATAAAACTTCAAAGGCAGGTAATAATCAAATTAGAGTGGATATTCTAGTGGATCTTGTCATCTTAAGTGCAGTTGCCTATACTCTCAGACTTGATACTATCAATCATAACAGCATTGAATAAAATCTATCAATACAAAACACTGATCCAGCAAGCCAGATTCAATTAGAATCAGTCATAGTAAAACAGTATAGGTTTTCAGAGCTTTAGAGTAAGTTAATAGGAAATAAAGGATGATTCCCGTACTATATCCTGTTATTTTCAGGGTTACTGTCTGTGCCCTCAAATCTAGTACAAGTAGAATGACTGGAACACAATATAATACATCTAAGAAGAGTGGTGTGAGTAATGTGGGTTTTAAATCCTGGTGCACTATTAACAATATAGCGTATCAAGGCCATCTATGTTAGAGTTTCTAGTTATCCTTCTCTG
>PVLA01014095.1:0-32725 GCA_004027455.1 Hydrochoerus hydrochaeris
GTGATGGAGGTGATGGTGATGGAGGTGATGGTGATGGAGGTAATGGTGGTGGAGGTGATGGTGTTGGAGGTGATGGTGATGATGATGGAGGTGATGGTGGTGGAGGTGATGGTGGTGGTGGTGATGGTGGTGACAATGGTGGTGGTGGTGACAATGGTGGTGGCAGTAATGACGGTGCTCATATTAGTGTGACTGTGGATGACAGTGATGGTGATGGTGGTGATGGTGATGGTGATCCCAGTATCAGTGATGATGAACCTGGTTGCTAGTGATCTCAGACACCTTACCCTAGCAGTCCTCAACTTCAGTTTTCCTCTCAGAGTTGGGTGACAAAGTCCTCACCCTCCCTGACTTGCCTTGGCCTGAACCCACCAGAGTAGCTACAGTTCTCTTGCCCTCTCATGACCGCTCCACCTCGATGTCCCACCCTGGAGTTCCGGGCCCTCCTGCCTACACCACTCCCCCATCATCTCCAGTCCCACAGGTTTATCTCTACCACCAACAACTCCCTGACATTCACATCTGTAGCCTGATAGCCCAGAGCACCAGGCTCTTAAGGAGGCAGCGTCTAGAGTCTGGAGATGTGAACCACAGTCCACAGCCCAAGCTCAGTGTCTGGGCAGCATCTCAAGACTGAGGGACCACAGCCTGCAGGACAAGGAGGACTGAAGAAGGCAAGTATAGGAGAGTCACTTGAGGTGGGGCTTTCCATTATGTGCACACTGCCTGGGCATTCCAGACCTGCCCTGGGAGCAGCAGTCGAGCAGCCCTTCCTGGAGCCAGTGCCGGTGAGGAGGCTGCTGCAAAGCCCTGTGTCCCAGGTACTGCGAGCCCTTCTGTAGCCTCCCCAGGGGTCTCAGCAGATGCCCTGCACTCTTCCTGCTGCTGGAAGAGGGTGCAGGGTTGGTAGAAGCTGCCATCAAAGGTGAGCCTCATGCCCCTCCCAGAGTTGGTGGGGGAGGGATCTGCACTTCCACACTGAGCAGAGGCTGGAGGGTCAAGAATTTGGGTGGCCAGCAAGGATGCACCTCATGGGACCACCCCATGAGCCATGGCACAGAAGGCCAGTGCCTGCCTGCCTGCCCTGGGCCCAACTCTCCAGAAAGTGGTGACTAGGAATTGGGCCCGATGGGCTACTCTCCACCCCAGTTCCCTGATGTGTCCACGAGGACTTGACACCACAGCTGGCATCTCCCTGCTGGTGGACCCCGCCATTCAGGTGGCACAAAGCAAGACTCCTCCCAGACCTAGCAGGGCCTTCATGCTCTGCTCTGTTGGGCAGGAAAGGGGCTGCACAAGGAGAAGGATGGTCCAGGGTCTGTTCCCCAGCCCCTGCTGTCTGACTCTGTCCCCATGGCCAGTGCAGACCCATGTCCTGTTGTCATGAATCACATGGGACAGAGCAGCCTCTCTCTGCCTACCCTGCTAGTGGACCTGTGTGAGCTTGAGCCTTGAGATCCCACCCAGAGGCTGGGTGGTGCTAATGAAAGACCAAGACCACATCATGGGGGGAAGAAGAGTCCTCGCCATCCCAGATCCAGCACAGTAGCACAAGAAGCTGCAGGGAGACCTAAACTCCACCTGGCCAAAACCCAGTGAGTGTTCATCAAACTGGGACTTATGATCTGTGCCTTCTCCTGTCAAACATGCCTCAGCCATAAGACAGGGGACAAACTATGCACACCAGAGCCACCCAGGTGGAAGGGTGGCTGGTGCCAAGGATGCCCAAGGACAGAGCATCCAGCACCTCACAAGACAGATGGGGGCAGCAGTTTCTTTGGAAAACTGCATGGTGGTGTCTCCACCAGTGAACATCTGAGTCCCTGGCAGCTTCTCTCCTCAGTGTGTGCTCCCATGGGAAACTCATGCTGTGCTCTCCACTAATGCCCCTGAGTGGTAGATACCTGAGTCATATCATGTTCATAAAGTCAATGCTCCAGCTATGACAATGAACCATCTGCACCTGCACAACACCCTGAACATTGGGCACCCACAGAAGGTTTTGGCTCCTGCACTTGAATCTTCTGCAAGGTTGCCAGTCCCTGGGGATCAGCAGACAGGAAGGTGTGGAATGGAGGTAATGCAGACCACAACTCAGCCACTTTCTCCCTCACTGCACCTGCTGTGATGTGTCTCAGATATGCCTCCCATCCCCTGTCCCTCAAGGTCCCCTGGGAACTCAGATGTACCAGCCTTTCTGAGAGAATGGAGGCAGTGACCCTGGCCGACTCTGAAAACCCAAAGCCAAGGCACCAAGAGCAATGAAGCTGCCCACATTTTCCCAAGTTCACCCCAGGCAAGGCCTCTTCTATGCTGCCCCTCTTGGTTCCAGTTTTTCTCCCTTGTTCCATTAGCAAAGCCATAACCTCTAGAAATCCTGAGCTCACTGGAAGACCTTCACACCTGGGAAGTCAGGGCTATGCTAGTGAGCTGGTGAATTCAGACGCACAGTAGCCCTGGCATTCCCACAGAATCACTGGACAGCACCTCCCCGGGCTCGTGGGTGGTTGCTTGGCTGGCTTGGAAGATGGCCCTGCATAGGGTCTGGCTCTGCACTTTGTTCCTGTGTGGGGCAACCCCTTCTCTCTAATCCTAGGGAGCAAGTGCTGGGCCCGTGGGGCTCCTGGGCCCCAGATCTGTGTTCCTAGCATGAAAATCTGCCCTTCAGCCAGGCAGGTGCTGCAAGCCCCCACATTAGGGCACGCTCGGCCTGAGTGGCTTGTGTGTGCACATGAGGACTCAGGCTATCTCCGCATGGCTGTGGTGGGTGTGCAAAGCATGTGGTTCCCACATGTACACAGACATGACTGAAAGGCTCTCGTGTGCCACCAGAAGCCTGAGGTTCTCTAGAAGCACCCGCCAGCTGGCCCAGCCTTGTTGGGGACATTTCACACCCCAAATCCGCACCAGGGCTGCTTCCCACCAAGCCAGGCTCAGGATGTCTGAGCCGCCCCACCCTCTGTGGAGGACAAGCTTCGCCTCTGTGGAGCCTCCGAGCTGCAGACGGTGCTGGAGGAGGTGAGAGGGAAGTGAACGCTGCTTTCTCTGCAAAACGGGACTTGGCAACTTTGCAAAGGAGAGTGGATTCACACTCCCACATCTAGGAGCTCAGTCTCAGAGGCCTTGGCTTGACTCCTGGGACCCGGCGAGTAAGTGTGTGCCGCGCGGCCTCAGGAGGTGGTGTGATCAGGCCCGGCCTTAGGCAGCATGGCGGGCCGCCACTGCAGGAGGACAGACACACGTGCCCTGGCTCCTCTGTGGGAGTCCCCTGCAGGACAGATGCTGACAGGCAGTCAGCTGAATTAATACATTACCTAAACAAGCTAATTATACTATTACTGTCTCCTGCTGCAATCACAAGATTTTTATGTTTTGATGCTAAATCTGGTAAAACTTTAAATTAGGGTAATTAAATAATTAGCTATAAGATATAACAAGAACAACTTCCCAGTCGGCGCTCTGTGTGACAGTTCCCAGCTGGCTGCTGCCTCCCATCTGGATCCCCAATGTCCCTCAGGCCACCATCAGCCTGGGCTCTGTCTTGCTGTCCTGCCTGAACTGGCCGAGAACAGAATCCAGTTCCCTAGCTGGGTTCAGAGTTGACCTTCCTGGAAAATCTGATTCGGTTCTCATCCAATTTGATTTGGGAGCAGAACTGTGGAAAGAATCAAGTTTGTGAACAGTACCGCTGTACTGGACAATTAATAGGGGAATTAAAATGGTATCCTGGGAGATATTTGCTTACCACAATGATGCAGTAAAGGAGGAACAACAACAAACAGACACAAGACTTAGAAAACAAATAGCAAAGCCAGGCGTGGTGGCACAGGCCAGTGATCCTACACTCTGGGAGGCTGAGGCAGAAAGATAGCAGGCTGAAGCCAACACGGAGGGATATAGGGACTTAGATCCTGTCAAAATAATAAAATAAAATAAAATAGAATAAGAAAGGGCTGGATGGTGTAGCTCAGTACACAGAGCTTGGGCTCAATCCCCAACACTGCCAAAAAAAAAAGAAAGAAAAGAGAGGGCTGGGGATTTAGCTCAGCAGTATAAGCGCCTGCCTGGCAAGTTCAAGGTCATGAATTTGATCCCCGGTACCCCCCCAAAAAAAAGAAAGAAAGAAAGAAAGAAAGAAAGAGAAAAGAAGAAAATCAAGGCTCATCTACAAGTCTTTATAAGAGACCTCTTTACATTTTCAGATGCAAATGTGCAGAAGAAAGGGTTAAAAACATGCTACGTGAGTAGTAATCACAGCACAGCCCAAATGATTACATTAACAGATGACAAAAATAAACTTTAAGACAAAAAGTTTCAGCAGGCATGAGAGAATCGCTTTGCGATGGTAAAAAGCCAGTAAGAAAATGTACACTCAGAAATGTACACACACATAATACAACCAGGAGCTTGTGAAGTGAAAACCAGCCAGGGTACAGGGGACCCGCACCTCAGGGTCAGCAGGTGTCCACACCACCACCAGCCCCCAAACCACCACACGGGGACTCCTCCAGGTGGGCTGCACGCACCCCCACAAACTCCAGCTCCAGCCTGAGCGTGGGCAGGCAGCAGCACCTCCCTGGAGCAGAGCCCAGGCTGGCCTGCAGGTGGCCCTGGCTGAGGACACCAGGTGATGCCACTGGCCCCTGACCCATTCTCCACCCCAGCCAGGGGTGGGGGCAGGAATTTATTTTGTCTTCTTCCCTGCTGGTGACCAAATTAAAATGCACTATTTAAAAACTACATTTGTACTTTCCAGCCCGCTGCCTGCAGTGATTGTGCTGTGATTATTAAACACTTCATAAATAATAATGTGACATTTTCTGATTGGGTGTCTGATTAGGTGGCCATTCTTTGCAGCCTGAGGCTCTGGACAGATGGGATCACTGAGGACAGGACCATTCCCAAGGCCCCCGGCCCCTGAGGACAGCAGTCGGCTGCCCCCAGATGTAGCTCTTCCTGTCCGGAGGAACCACCCTGTGCTTCCTTCCCAGCGCTGACCTCCCTGAGCAGCGCTGCCCTCCACAGGACTGGTGCAGGGTGAGGGGCGCCTCCCTCGGAGTGAGGCTTCAGCCCCTGCCCAGGGCTCAGGGTCCCCAGCCCAGGAGTGTTCGGCCTGCCCCAGCCCCGTCCCAGCCTTGAGGCCACTGCCCCTTGCTGTGACCCAGGCCCAGGCCCAGGACTGCTTCTCCTTCTGACAGGGAGAAGAGGGGGTGCAAACACCCCTCCCCCCGTGAATCCTCCCAGGGGACTCGCCCTGTGGCGCGCTCACCCTAGAGGTGTGAGGGTCCCTAGCAGGAGGGTGGGGAGGAGTCCAGAGTCCCATGCTTTCAGCAGAGGTCAGAGTCCATGAGCACCATGCAGAGGCCTCCAGTCTTCCTGAGCCTCAGGGCCTGAATGCTGGATGTCAGCCCCTGACCATGGGGGCTCGGTGGGGTCCCCTTAGCCTCGGTGACCTGAGACACCCTGGCAAGCGCCTGGGTCCCCGGCTCTCCAGCCTGAGCTGCACGATGCCTGTCACCACCTCCATGGGTTGAACACTGGGGGTCCACTGGGAACCAGACCCAGGGGAAGGGACGTGAATGCAACGGGGGAGCCCAGTATGTGGCTGCCGGAAATGCGAGGATGAACGAGGTCCCCTTCTCATCACAAGGCTCTCATCTCAGTGCAGAGGACCTGGCCCTCGCTCAATGATACTTCGTGTCTTTAAAAATCACAATGAAGGCGGTTGTTTTTGCCCCCTGTGTTTCTTCCTGGGAACCGCTGTGATGTTCAGACCAGGCTTATGCCTTTTGTTGTTCCTCAGGGCAGTGGGCTAATGGCCAACTTCCGGTTTCAGTATGAGGGGGTTAGTGTCCTCCCGCTGGGGACATCCCAGGCTTCCCATTTCTCATCCACGGAAGAGGCCAGGGTCAGGCTCACCCAAGCCCTGGTTCCCTCACTGCAGCCTCCATGGTGGCCCTCAGAGCGCAACTGACTGTGCTCAGGAGGCCAGGAGACCCTGACTGGGATGGTGGCAGTGGTGACCGGCACCCCAGCTCAAACTGGAGCCCAGGGCTACAGTTTCGTCTCGAAGTGGCAGAAAAACAATCAGCCCGCGGGAGTGCTCAAGGCCCCTTGCACGCCAGCCTGCACTTATACTGAGGTTGTAGCTATTTATTTTCTTCTCTCTCCAGTCCAGACCATGAAACATTTATCTTCCCTTTGGTCTCTGTGCTCCAGCAGCCTCCACTAGCTCCCCTGGGCCCCAGAGTTGATTGTTAGTCAATAACCTCAACCCCAGCTGGGTCCCCTGGGCTCCCACAGAGCTGCCCTGTGGCAGGGTGGGCAGGAAGCTTCACAGGCCTCTCTGCCATGTCAGAGCCTCTGTTGCTGCCCGGTCCAGGGTAGGTGCTGAGGGTGGAATTTAAATGAATTCGCAAGGTCTAGGTACCAGTGCGGACCGAGGAGCTCACCGTGCTGAGACCCCAGCTTGAGCCTGTGCAAGGTGCGAGGCCGGGGGAGGGATGCCCAAGAGAGCAGCCGCCAGGAGCTGGAAATCATCAGCACTGGCAGGGACAGGCCGGAGTCTGCACAGTGACTGCTGGGCTGCCTGTTATTTTAAGCTAAGCGGGGGCAGCTTCTGCTGAGGCCACTTCCCCAGGACTCTGAGGGTTGAGCTTGTCATGCAGGTAGAAAACACTTGGTCTCCACCCTCTGCAAAACCGATTCCTCCCCTGAACTGCACGGGCACCCTGGTGGGAGCCGAGGGAGTGGCGTCTCTCCCCCAGCCCCCTCCCACAGGGCCAAGAACCAGGACTCTGGCCACGGGCCACGCACACCCCAGGGAAGTCCTGAGGTCAAGTGCCCCAGCCTGGTCACCCTGAGCCCATCTGTGCCTGCATGTCTGTGCTCAGCTGGGTGAGCCTTCGTCCTCTCCAGTCCCAGGCAGGGGACACAGCCAAGTGCCCAGAGTGGGAAGCTCCCAGGAGATGCCAGGGCAGGTGACCTCTGCAGGGGCTCATGACTTCACCGGGAAGGGATGATGGGGTGAGGAGGGACTCAGAGAGCAGAGAATGGAGGCAGGGCCAGAGCTGCTGTCGGGCTGTCTCTGTTGGAGACTGCGCTAGGGGGCACAGTGGGGGAAGGTTGGGATTCTGCAGCTAAGCAGCTTGCAGCCTTAATTTCATGCCACCTTAGGGTAAAATGTGCAGCAGAGCCCGGGAGAGGGTGCACATGCACAAACCCCGCTGGGTCAGACACTGCCCACCGAGGACACCCTGGAGCCTAGCCCTGATGCCCCTGTGCAGTGTCTGGGACAGGTGAGAGTGGATGAGGGACCATGGGAACAAGAAACCAACCTGGGATCTGGGAGAAGCTGGCAGGAGAGGGGTGCGCACAGCTGGGGCAAGGTCTCTAGGGCGAGTTTCGGCTCCCCCAGGCCTTGACCAAGTGTAGGGCACAAAGTGACCAAAGAAGCCTGGGGACAGTGCTCCAACCAGTGACTGCCTGTCACAACATGGGCCTCCTAGCTATGGGACCAGTAGGGCCGTGTCCTCCACCTGGAGCTTCAGAAAGCAACTGTGCTTGGAGAAAGAATCTCGAGAGGCATGGTTAGCTGAGGCGAGGTTAGGACAGGATCAGGTGGGTCCCCACCAGGTGTGACAGTGACCTTCGAGGAGGGGAAATCAGGTGCAGCCTCCAGCAGAAGGCCACACAGAGGTGGAGGCAGAGGGCAGGGTGAACTTCCAGTGACCAGGGGCACCAACCTCAGCAGCAGCCCCAGGAGCTGGAGGGGCTGAGAGAGGCCTAGCAGCCTCACGAGCCAGCTCTGTGTGCCCCGGCTGTGGGATCCCATCTAGGGCAGGAAGACTTGGACTTTTGGTCATTACAGTGGCCACTGCATGGTCCTTCACTGCTGCTTGTCACAGGCTGCTCCGGGGGACACAGAGACTGGCAGCCTGGTGCCTCCCGCAGCCCAGCTCCCTGGGTGTCCCCACAGTGAGAGCTGAGCAGCCTGCTCAGGCCACACCTGTTCCCTGTCTCCTCTGTCATCTTGCACTTCACTCTCAAGTCCCACTTGGACACCAGGCATTTCCTTCTGGAGGTCACAAAGCTCTGAGCTGGCGTCGTGAGAGGCAGGGTATAGGGCATGCAGTTTACAAGCAGACGTGGGGTGCAGGTTCCCCTCTCTGGGGGACACTCAGCCTTGAGAGACCTGCCACGCTGTAAAGTAGCTGGGTTCACCCCCAGGGGACAGAGTAGGTGGGGCGGCCGAGGCACCCTGTCTTCTGTGCAGGGTGAGTGGCTCTCCCTGGACCTCTTTAGTGCAGAGCTATAGAGACCTGAAGGACACGAACCACAAACCACCCCCAAAGGCAGCAGGGTGCAGTGTCTCGGGGTGAAGGAAGCAGTCACCCCAGGGTGCGCTATAAAGCTCATGGCCACAGTGCTAACTCGGCAACAGAGGCCTGGAGCTGAGCCTTCCAGTGAGGCCTGGCCACAAGCTCAGAGCTCGGCATCAGCTAAACGCTGTTTTAAAGGAGTCCCTGGCATTGACACACAGAAACCCCACTGAGAGTGACAGGAAATCAGTTTGCAGAGCGCTGGGCCACAGGGCAGTGAGGGTTTGCGACCCTCGGGAGGTTCAGAGACACCCAGGCCTCCCGCCCCACACTACACAGATACCTGCACGCGTGTGTGCATGTGTGTGTGTGCACACTCAGTCCGTGTGCCTGTATGTTTGCTCAGGCTGCGTGTGTGTGCATGTGTATGTCTGCACTATTCTGTACTGTGGACTGCGCCTTCTCATCTTCACCTCCCATGGAAATGAGGGACAACGTGGCTCTCTCGCCCCTCTTGAAAACCACTCTTCAACCCTTCTTCCCCTCTTTATTTACAAAAGCTCTGTTTCCATTTTTTTCTTTGTCTTTTTTTCTCCTTTTCCCTAGGAGGGGAGGGGAATGAGGGGAAAAGAAGAATCAAGATACATTACACCCAGGGATGTAAATTCCCTATGATGAATGTGATCTTTATGTGTATCAAAAGTGTAATAAAATTAACAAACAACAAAAAACTCAAAACTGTGATACTTTTCTTTCTTTTTGAAACAGCGTCTTGCTATGGATCCTAGACTGGCCTCAAACTCACAGCAATCCTACTGTCTCAGCCTCCTGAGCGTTGGGATTACAAGCAGGCGCCACCACGCCCGGTTTATAACACTTTAAAGAGAAAAGCAGTAAAAATCAGGGCACCTCAAACCCCTGCTCGGGAAAGGCCTGCACTGCCCTCGCTGTCACCACCAGGTGGCGCCGCACGGCTGACAGCGGCCCTGGCCTCGGTTCCAGGATAGGCTGAGGCTGAGGCTTCCAGAGGGGTCAAGGTTCTGGAGCCGTGACGGGTGAGGACAGGGTTGGGAGCGAGGCTGCCCCAAGGCGGTCAGCGCGTCTACCATTAAGTGCCGGAAGGCGCCTTGTGCACGTGTGCGCACGCACACGCATACATATGCACGCACGCACATGCACGCACGCAGGCACACACACTGCCCTCGGTGCCCTGCTCTCAGCCCCAGCAGCGTGGCTCCACCTGACACCCGAATGCGCGCGTGTGCGTTGGCACAGCAGCAACTTCCGCTTGACCCCTGCAGGCTCTGCAGGGTGGCCCGGGAAGGAGAGCCCCACCTTCAGAGAGGCTGGAGGGGTGGACAGAGCTCTCAGGGTCCCTTAGTGGAGACCTTGCTACCCCAGCCAGGCTGACCTGAAAGCTTGGGTAGAACCAGTCCCGCTTGGCACTGCCGGCTCCTGGCTGCCCACAGCTCGGGACTCTTTCCGCTGCTGGGGTGCCCACGGGAACGGAGGAGGAAGGGGCCTGGCCAGCACTCAGTCCGGACTGGGGGACCCCACCAGTCGAGGGCTGGCACCAACCTCCAGCTGCGCTGCGGCTCCATGGGAGAGGGGACTCTGATTGCTAGACCTGGCCAAGGCGGGATACTAGGAGGGGCGAGGTCTGCTGAGCGCTGTTGGTGCAGCCTGAGCTGCTGGCCGTTCTGCCACCCTGCGGGCTACACCTGCCTGAGGGAGAAGCCAGCGCCGGAGAGAGCAGGAGGAGAGATGGGCAGCGTATGGCCCTGCTCTCCACGTGGATGCCTGGGTCGCACTGTGCCTGAAGCTATCCCTGGTCTACAGGAGTGAAACTCCTGGTCTACAGGGGTGAAATTTTGCTACAGGACCAGTTTGAATCAGTGGGGGTCCTGCAGCTGCAGGCAACTAAGTCCCAGCCCAGGAGAAAGCACTTCCTGTTCCGACCCAGCAGGTCACTGTGCAAGGCAGCAGAGGCCACTGCGGGCCCGGTGGGAGAAGGCAGTGCACTGAGCATGGTGTGCCCAGCACCCCTCGGCCCACCTGCTTGCTCTCTGCGGCTTCCCACTCGGCCCCAAAGCTGCGGAGCTGACAAATACATTAATCTGCTTTTGCTTTTTCTTCAGTATGGGAGATTGAACTCGTGCCTGTGAACTGAGCTGCATCTCCGGTCCGTTTTATTTTTGGAGACAGGGTCTTGCTAGGTTGACCAGGCTCGGCCCAAACATGTAATCTTCCTGCCCTGGCCTTCCAGGAATCTGGGATTTAATTTGCTTTTTAATTGCATCCAAAGCACTGGTTGAGAGGCCTGGAATCTCTCTTTTAAATTTTCCTGTGTGTTAATATGTAATCTTGGCGAAGTTCTGGGGAAAGAATCCACCTCAGATGTGGTCGGTCCCTGCTGGAGCTGCTGGCCCTGGGCTTCTCAGGGCCTCTATGTCCTCGCACTGCACACGGCCTGAGAGTCAGGTGCCATGCTTGGCCTTGGGCTCCTCATTTATGAGAGAGGGAGAGGTGGGGTCCAGCACAGCCCTGGCCCTGGCCAGTCCTCGCAGCCAGTCTCTGTGCCCTGTGACAGCATCGCTAGCCAGAGCCTCCTCCAGCCACGCTCTGGCTCTGCCCTCTGCCGCCCCCCAGGGTGCCCTCCACCACCCCAGGTTCTCACAGCAGCAGGGCAGCTGCCTCCCCGCCACCCTCCTCCCGGCCCACTCCGCACAGATCAGCCGCCCTCCTGGCTGCACCGCCGCCGTTCTGGAGGACCCAAGGCCTGCACGCTGGCTCCAAGGGCCTCCAAAGACACACTTGGCCCCTACTGTCCTCCAAGCCTCCTGAAACTGGCCACAGGGACACAAACCCAGGGGCTTGCTGCCCCCTGGAGGCCAACAGGAGAACGACTCAACTCCTCTGCCCCTGCCCTCCCTCTGCCCCAGCCGTTGGCTTCTGGGGAGGGTAGTCCCACCCTCTGTTTGGGCAGCTCGGGCCTAGCAGACCTCAGCCTCTGCACTCCCCAAGGGCCACCCCACCGGTGCAGGCAGAACCCCTCGGTGCTCCCCAAAGGTGAGAGTGACCCGCACAGGTGAGCTTGGGAGCTGCCTGCTGCTCCGCCCCAGCACCTGGAAGACACAATGCAGGTGCCGAGGCCAGCTGAGCAGGTTTGCAGGCGCCAGCTGTATGGGCCAAGGTGTCCGCCCAGCTCAGAGTGGCACAGAGGGCAGGTGGCTGCTGCCACAGGGATGAGGCTAACATGTTTTAACGTGTTACGGCTCAGGAGTAATGAATCTGGGGACCAGCTGAGTGTCTCCATCACCTGCTGCACAACAACCCCAGAATGCAGCGGTTTAAAGCAGCTGCCAGTGCATCGCTCTCAACTCTAGGAGTCCGGAAGGGGAGCCGGGCTCGGGGAAGCTCATCCTTTCCTGTTGTGTGGGCTGGGCCGAGTGTGCAGCCACATCCAGGCAGGGGCTGGGTGGGACCAGAAGGCTCTAGAAGGACACTGGGGGCGAGGAGAGTGAGCTCTCGAGCCACGAGGAGACGGGGGTCTTAGATGGGTGTCACTGAGCGGGAGAAGCCCATCTGAGACAGTTGAGCTTCGCGTTCCCAGCTAAATGGAATTCCAGCAAAGCCAGACCCAGACCGGTGAAGGAAGTACAAAGATCGGCTGTGCGGGGGCCTGGGAGGGGCAGACAGAGCACATGCGGCTTCCGGGCAGTGGGGTCTCAGTGTGGGACACGGGTGGCTGCCACAGTGGCGCAGACACATTCCAAGCGTGCAGTGCCCGTGGCGCCACCTCCACTCAGATGCCAGCTTCTGAGGACGCTCCCGTCAGACCTGAGGGTTATAACAGAGGCAGGGACAGAGCGGGTGTGAGGAGGTTCAGGGGTGCAGCAGAACCCTGTGCTTTCCACTAGGTCTTTCTGCGATGTAAAACAATCTTAATACACATGTGCATGCAGACCTCAACACTTGGGAGCGAAATGACTCAAAACCACGGGGAAACCTGAGCCCCGGCTGGCAGAGCGGGGAGTGCAGGCAGCTCGGCCTCCCCAGGACTCAGTGCTCAGTGTGGAATCGAGGCCACCTGGGAACCGGGAGGGAACTGATGGGGAGGAGAAAACCGGATTAAGTGACACCTCCGAAGGACATCAGAGGAGCCTGCGCAGCCACCTGGCTGGCAGAGAGCTGGGAGCCAGAGCCCAGCTAGGAGCACAGCTAAAGACGCATTCACTCAAGGAGAGCAGGAGAACTTGGTCGGGGCGCCAGAGAGCGGGAGCCAGTGGGAGCCAGTGGGAGCCAGCCAGGAAAGCGCAGGACCTCTCCAGAGCCTCCCGCACTTGCCTGCCCTCCTGGGGAGGGACTCAGGTCAGAGCCCGCCACGCAGAACTGGAGCTGGGGGGACTCCGCAGAAGCGGAGGCAGTGGCTGAAATAAAAGGGGTACATACAGGAAAGGAAGAATGCGAGTGACCATTGTTTGCAGGTGACATGATACTCTCATAGAAGGCCCAAAGGACTTCACCAAAACCCCTGGAATTAATAATGCACTTCAGTGACGCAGCAGGACACAGGACCAACTCACGAGAACCCTAGCATCTGTGTCACCAATGATGAGCCGCTCCCAGTAGCTTCAAGAAGAATAAAGCACTTGGGAATTAACCTAACCAAGGAGCAAAAGACTGCCACAGGGAAAACTACAGTGCTCTGAAAAAGGAGACCGAAGGGGACATCGGGAAATGGAAAGATGTCACCTGACCGGGATAGACAGCCTCAGTGTTGTCAGAATGTCACACAGACCCAGTGCAGCTCCAGCTGAGGCACCCACAGCGCACCTCACAGAGCTGGAAACGCAGAGGGGCTGACGTGTGAAGGGCTAATGCCCAGCTGGGCCGTCGCTGTCTGCCTGTGCGTCGTATTTGGATGCTGACCTCGTAAAAGACACAAAGAGTCTGCTGCGTGAAAGCAAAGCAGGAACTGTCACGCTATGGCCATCCAATGCTTAGGTGCCAGGGCTTCTTACCAAATCCTATCACTATAATCCATTCTGAGAAATTCACAGACAGAAAGACAGGGACATCCGAACAGGACGGCGACAGACACCTGCCCCATGGAAAGGAGCACTGCTCCATACCAGCGACAAAGAAGCAAAAGTGTTGGTGAACAGAAGACTCTAGGGGCCCTAGCCTTCTCGGCACACAGCACCGCACCTCTCCACAGCAGGAGAACATCTTCTGCAGGAATCTGCAAGAAGGAATGGAGGGAGAGGGGAAAGGGGCCACAGGGCCGGCGGAACAAACAGCAAGTTCTTAGGTGACAGATTTAAACTCAAGTTCACTAGTGACTGAATAAATCATAAATGGGAAGTGCGCCAGTGAAGAGACAGAGTTCTGATGGGGCTTTGCTTGGCTGCCTGCTTGCTCACTTGCTAAAACAAGCTCTTATCATGTAGTTCAGACTGGCCTTGGACTCACAGCGGTCCTCCGGCCTCAGCCTCCTCTGTGCTGGAACTACAAGTGTGACCTCCGTGGCCAGCTTTTTACATTTTTAAATTTGGGGGGGCCTGACTGGGCCTTAAAGTAATAACCACAACATGTTCTTTACTAGATAAGTGTTTCAAAGTACAGATGCAGGAAGATTGACAATCAGAAGGTGAAAACAGCCATGTGAACAGGAGCCCAGAGAACAAAGGTACAAGCATGTTAGTGTCAAGTACATCTACTGATAACAGTGCCTTGTGACTGCAGAAGGCACATGTCACGATGACAGAAGCACAGCTCTCCAGGAAAAGATAGCAACTGCAAACCCACACACACCTAGTAATGTGGATTTAAAACATGTAAAGAAAAACCTGGCAGCTATGTAAGACAGAGAGACAAAGCTAGTCCTAAGAAAGACCTAAAAACACACGCAACTATGGCAAGAAGTCAGCAGGATATATTTGCAAATGCATGGGCATTTTAAACACAGAGGGTAAATTTGGCTAAATCAACTTGCATAGACACCTACGCGCAACCCATGCAGAGCACCGGAGTAAATGTGAACACATGCGACAGACCACATGGAGAATGTGCCGCAGAGAGGGCCTGTTACAGGACAGCGCTGGATCTGTGCTACCCCGCACACGCTGTTACACAGTGCTACGTGAAGCACAGTGCGCAGCGCTAGCCTAGAAAACGTATGTAAGTGACACACATTTCACCCCAAACTGTGTCAAAACTAACCATTGGAGACAGTCTCAGGGGCCGCAGGAAGAGGGAGGGACGAAGAGACAGAGCGCAAAGGTGACCTCCAGCAGTCACACCGCCCTGTAGAGGACTCGCACCGTCACACCGTGCAGACACCCGCAGGATGCACAGCATGGAGTGAGCCCAAGACACGGGGCCAAGGGCCTGTAGTCCCCGTGAGGACCCGGTTCATCACTGTGACCAGAGTACCCCACCGACCGAGGCCGGCCAGGCAGAAACGGGCAGGAGGGAGCACTTGGGAGTTCTCCGGGGCTTCTGCTCAACTTTTCTGCTGGTTTATGTTTGGTTTAGCACACACATGTAACACATGATGATGCCACTGTGTGGGGAGCTGGTCCATGCGCACACATAACACACCCCAATTCCGTCTTTTTTTTTTCTTCGTTTTAAGACAGGATCTCACTATGTAGCCCAGGCTGGTCTCAAACTCAGCAACCCTCCTGCCTCAGCCTCCCAAGTGCTGGAATTACTGGCATATGCCTCCACACCTGGCCTCCCAATTCCTTTTTCAATTCCTTCCCTTCTGACCCTTCCTCCTCCCTCTGTCTCTTGGTCCCCTTTCCCTTAGAGAATGATCTATCTCCATACTTCCTACTCTGTATCTTTTATTTTGCCATTTATTTGTACTCTTGGATTCTCCAGAAATTCCTCAAAGGACTCATCTCTACAATATATAAAGAACTCAAAAAATTAGATCCCCAAAATAAAAGCCCCAGCCGAAAGATGGGCATCTGAAATGAACGGATGTTGAAGAAGTACAAATGGCCAACAAACACAGGCGAAAACACTCAGCATTGCTGGCCATTCAGGAGATGCAAATTGAAACAACACTGAGATTCCATCTCACCCCGGAAAGAACAGTCATCCTCAAGAAATCAAGTAACAAATGCCAGACAGGCTGTAGGGGAGAGGAACCCTTCTACACTGTTGGTGGGAGTGCAGACTGGTGCCCATGATGGAAATCAGTATGCAGATTCCTCAAAAACTAAAACTAGAAATTCCATTTGAGCTAGCTGTTCCCCTCCCAGGTATCTTCCTGAAAGAGCTAAGGACACCATATTACAGTGACACATGCACATTCGCATTTGCAGCACCGACATTCACATTAGCTGAAGCTTCAGGGTGGCCTGTGCGTCCCATTCACAAACAACTGGGTAAGGGAAATGTACTGTCCACACAGTTATGGTTGATACACTGTGTCAACCTGAGAAGCTTAGAGGTTTCACAAAGTGACTCAGCAGGGAGCCAGGGTTCTTACTTTGTAAACTCCTCCTCCTGTGCAAGAGGAGGGCACAGGGATTTTTTGAGTGCCACACCCACCCTGGGTGGGGTGGCCTGTGTGCAGTATAAGGGAGGAGAGGCTTGTTCTTCCTTTTGCTCCGGCTGCTGCCTTGAAGTGTTGCTCCTATGCCATGAGCCACCCCACCTTGGAGCCAGCTGATTATGGACTGAAACCTCCACAAACTGTGAGCTAAATAAACCTCTCTTTCCTTCATTTCAGTTGTTGGGTGGTCTTATCCCAGCAATGAGAAAAAAGTAACCAAGACACACACCATGGTAAATGACTCTCCCATAAAGAGAGATGAATGTGAGTCATTTGTAGGAAAACAGGTGCACCTTGGGAACATAATGTTAAGTGAAATAAACCAGACACACATTGACCGATTTTCCTGTAAACCTGAAACCTCTCTGAAAACAATAGAGTGTATTAATTTTTTAATTGACCACATGCTGGACCTAAAGCACAACCAGCAAAGGAAGTGAGTGATCATGTGAGTGTTTTTAGGGAATAAACTTCCCAGAGTGGCACCTGGGTGGGGGGACTGTCCATGTTCCTTGTTAGCTGCCAGTTTTCTTGTGTCGCATGTCAATTACAGTGAAAAAGAGACTTGGCACACCTCTCTCAGCATCTAGGTGACAAACATACGAAAGTATGGAGACCAAAGGATTGAGCAGAAGGCTCAACTGGACGAGTGAGCTGTGCCCTGAGCCACGCGCACACACACACACACACACACACACACACACACCTGCACATACAGAAATGGAAAGGAAATTTCAACTATACTCAGTAAAATTACTGCCTCAGAACACTGCTCTTTGACCACAATGTGATCAAATTAGAAATCAGAAAACTTAAAATGTATTTATGTGTCTGCGTTTTTACCCAAGATTTACTTAGAGAATTCAGTACTGCTCCCCGCACTCAGGAATCTAAGAGCGGTTTCAGAGCCCTGCGGCTCCTCACTCAGCCCAGCCAGTGCTGTTCTCAGTCTCAGTGGCTGCAGTGAGGGACCCAGGACGGGGAGAGAAGGCGCTCCGCACAGCCAACGGCCTCGTCCTTCGGGGAAGGGAGATCATCGTGGTGGCCTGGGATGGCAGGCCTGGGAGACCCCAAGGCAGACACGGCGCCCTGCTGGTGACCAGGTTCAGTGGCGTTTTCCTGTGAGTCGGAACCGTGGTAGCCACCAGGCCCCTCCCGTCTGTCCCCTGCTGCCCGAGGCACACAGCCACGTTTCTCACTCCAGCGCTGGACTGCGCAGCAGCTCGGGGCGACCTCCGATCGGCCACGATCTGGTCATTAGCAGCTGGGGAAGTGAGGAGTATGGAGGGCCATCCCATGTGCGCCCTCCAGGAGGTGACACTTACAAAGCTCCCTCCCCTGCGGCCCTGTGGAGTGTGCACAGCTACAGTGGAGACCGGAGACCGCCCGGGCACTTCCACTGCGTGAGACCCAGGACAGGTGAAGCCAGGGGCAGTCAGTAGTTTCTGCCAGGCCGGGGAGGGACAGGGCCTCTCCTGGGGACAGAAACATCCTGAGCTGGCCAAGGGAATGGTGACACACATGAACACACGTACTAAGAATTGCTGAACGTCGCATCGTAAGTGACTGAACTGCAGGCTGTGGAACATGTCTTAATGAAGCGGATCTTAAAAAACAATCCTCTCACCGCCCCGGAAGAGGCACGGGTGCCTGGGTGGGGTGCAGGGGCTGGAGGCAGAGGGGAGTAGCAAACCCTCAAGCACGGCACAAATGTCAGAGGTGGCAGCGAGAGGACAAGGGGCCCACGGGAAGTGCATGCCCCAGAGTGAAGCGGGCAGCCGAGCCATTGCCCAGAGAGCTGGGGAAGGGCTGGACTGTCCCCAGGAAGCGTGAGGGCTCTGAGGGTGTGGGTGAGGTGCCTGGTAAAAGGTTATGGGAGACGGGTGCTAGGAGGCTCCCCTATGGGAAACAGGAGGCCCTGAGTCCAACTAGGGAGCAGGGCAGCCCATTTTCAGGCCATGCCCCATCACTGGGCAGCCCATTTTCAGGCCATGCCCCATCACTGGGCACCCCCTCAAGTAACAGGGGGAGGGACGGTCTCACCCGAAACCTCAGGCTCAGTTCAGCCCCAAAGGACAGCCAAGCCACCCAGTGTTCTTGGGCCCAGATGGTGGCTGGCAGCAGGAGCTGTCCCCACATTTCAGGGAAGTTGCCGTGCAGAATCAGCCACACCAGAAAGCAAAGAGTCTGTGAACTCTAACGTTTCACGATTAAGAAATACCACAGGAAAAAACAACCCAAGGGCAAGTTTAGAGATGTAAAACAAAACCAATAAAAATATAAAGATTAAAATAAATATCCTTTAAGCCTTATTCAGTGTCTGGACTTAACTCTTCCCATGTCCGGTACTGGCCAATTGGCTTTGTGTAAAATTACAAGAAAATGGCCATGACATTACAGGAGACACAGCAGCAAGGAACCTCCTGGTGCTGCAGGACCAGCGTGCTCCTGGTGTATTCCATGGGGGTGGGGTGTCCAAGCTGGGCAGCAGCCTGCCAAAACAGGCTGGATTACATGAGGGCGGTGTGGGCGGGGCTCGGCCAGGATGAGATGGACAGGGAGGTCTCGGTGACTTCCCAGGCCACAGCCAGCTCAGTCCTCCCAGGGCCTGCTCCTCTCACTTGCCAGCTGCTCAGTGAGTCCCCTCTGCTCCGGCTGCTGACCCTCCCAGCCTTCCTTTCCCCAAGACACGGTCACCCAAGCCCAACAGCTGGTCCCAGGGACCTGAGCCTGGGGCAGATGCGTCAGCCATCTGGGGTCACACTGGCACATGTGACTGGCCACAGAGGAGGCCAGGGGGACTCTGCTCTTGAAAGGCCTATTGGAGCCAACCCAAGGGTACAACACCCGCTTTGCAGAAGTGGGCACAGAGGCCCAGGAGAGCTGATCAACTGGCCAGTACGCCCCTTCCTTCGTGCAGAGCTGCTCCACACGCTCACTACCAAGGCCGGGCAAGGGCGCTGGTCCTCAGCTGCGGCCCGGAGCCCTCAGCCCCACAGGGGCCCTGCAAGCCTTGCACAGGTGAGCAGCAGCCCCACCAGCCAGCGACGCAGAATCCGCGAGGCACCAGAGCGTCCAGCTGCCGTGCAATCTCCCTGAAGGCCAGTAGGTGGCAGCATCAGCCTAAAAACGCTGCCCCTCGGTGCGCCTGGGTTTATCCTCCCCAGAATTCCAGTGGCCGCTCAGCTCGGCGAGCAGGTGGCCTTCCACTGGCGCCTTTAGTGGCCCGTCTTGTCCCCTGTCCCTTGCCTCTAGCCTTTCCGAGCTGGAGGCTGGAAGGAAAGCTTCTTGATTAATGAGCCCAGAGCTCCACTCCTGGCTGGGGACACAGACACCCCAAAGCCCAGGTCCCACTTCAGAACCCCTGGTTCTGCTGTAACCTCCTGCGCCCCCTCCCCGGTGGAAGTCGGCTCTGGCTCCGGGCAAAGGACTTCCAAAGGCTCGGATTCCTATGCCCCCTGTGCAGGGGCCCGCACCTGCAGCCCGGGCCCGCCCACAGCCCCCGCCCCTGCAGGCCTGTGCGCGGGGGGTGGGGGGGAACCCCACCGGCCCTGGCACGGGGCCGACTCTGCAGCCTTTAGGCCTCCGACCCATGCAGAGGGCTGGCGCGGCGGGCGTGGAGACCTGAGGTCACCCGGGGAGAAGCGGGAAGCCGGGCTTCTCGTGGCCCCCGAGTGGGGGGCGCCTTCAGCCCTCTGCCCGCCCCTTCCCCGGTCCAAGGGCCCGGGCCTGTTCCGCACATCCCGACGCCCCAGACCCCAACCCCAGCGCCGGGGTTCAGGCTGGGCCGGCTCTCGCCCTCAGGGCAGCGCAGCCAGTGTCCAGTTCGGCCCCAGACCTGATCCGGCCAAGGCGGCTCAGCAGCGGGTCCGGAATCGCTGCGCCCCTCGGGCGCCCAGCAGCACCTCGGACGCTCGGCAGCCACTTGCTGGTCGGGGGGGGCCAGAGTCGTGGCTGGGATTCGGGCCGGGACGGACGAGCCCCGCCCGGCCTCTCGCTTCCTTTGGGGTGACGAGCCAGCTCCGGCCCCCAGCTCTGCTCCCCCGCTGCGCCGCCCTTCCCCTGCCGTCCACGCGGAGCCGGGTGAACCCTGCGGGTCAGACGCGGGACGCTCTCGGAAACCCCAGGAACTGAGCCGAGAGGCCGCCCCTCCGCGGAAAGGGTCTGACCCGAGCCCGAGCCCGAGCCTGGGTCTCTACTGAAGGCGCCACCTGCCGCCGCTCGGCCCGGCCCGGCCCGGCCCCCGAGCTTGGGGCGCGGGGAGTTTGCCGCTCGGGGCGGCGGGAGGCTCGGAGGCGGGGCGCTGCGTGCGCGGCCTCCTGTGGGTGAAGACCAGGGGCTAGACCGAGGCCCGGCTGGGGCTGAGCTGGGGTGGGGCCGCCCCCGGGCCTGGGCTGTGGATTGTGCGCCCTGGCGGAGGCGGCCGCCAGGGCCCCGCTGATTGGACGGCGCCGAGTCCCAGCTCTCGGCTCCGCGGCTTAAAACCCAGGCGGGGCGCCAGCGCGGAGAGCCGGCCCGCGCGGCCCGAGGCGGCGGTGGGAGTGGCGCGGGGGCAGCGCGCCGGGCGGGAGCCGAGCGCCGCGCGGGCCATGGCCGAGCTCAAGCCACTGTCGGGAGACGCGTACCTGGCGCTGGGCCACGGCTACGCGGCGGCCGCCGGCCTCGCCTACGGGGCGGTACGGGGACCGGAGGCGACCCGTGGCTACTGCGCGCCGGGCCCGGGCGGCGGCGACCTCCCCGCGGCTCCCGGGCCCCGGGCCCCGGCCGCAGCGGCGGAAAGCAGCGGCGAACAGAGCGGCGATGAGGACAACGGCTTCGAGCGGCAGCGCCGGCGGCGCGGGCCCGGGGGCGCGGGGGACGGGCGGCGGCGGCCGCGGGAGCAGCGCTCGCTGCGGCTCAGCATCAACGCGCGCGAGCGGCGGCGCATGCACGACCTGAACGACGCGCTGGACGGGCTGCGCGCGGTCATCCCCTACGCGCACAGCCCGTCGGTGCGCAAGCTCTCCAAGATCGCCACGCTGCTGCTGGCCAAAAACTACATCCTCATGCAGGCGCAGGCCCTGGACGAGATGCGGCGCCTGGTGGCCTACCTCAACCAAGGTCAGGGCTTGGCTGCGCCCGTGGCCCCGGCGCCCCTGACGCCCTTCGGCCAGGCCGCTGTTTACCCCTTCTCAGCGGGTGCCACTCTGGGGCCCTGCCCTGACAAGTGCGCCGCCTTCTCCGGGTCGCCCTCGGCGCTCTGCAAACACTGCAGCGAGAAGCAGTGACCACGACAGGGCCGCGGCCGAGCGTCCTGCTGCTAGCCTTTTTTACCCCCCCCCCAGGACTGTCACCCCGCCTGCGCCGGAGATAGACAGACCACCGCTGACAGCCGTGCGCAGAACAGTTGGGGACCTCGGGGAGCGAACCCATGCTGGCCCAGGCAGAGCCAGGCACCTGGCGCTGGAACACACACCCTGGAACCCGCAGAGTCCCCTGTCATCAAGTCCGGGAACCCGAGAGGCGGATGAACACCGAACTCCTTTTAGCCAGCGCTGATCACTTCCAAAAGCAGCCTAGAGCGGGGTCCCAGGGATGAAGACAGGGTCCCCGGCCCACTCAAACCAGCGGCCTGCCTGGCTCCGCTGGGCTTGTGGACTTCGCCTTGACCCTGCTGCCTGCACTGGATGATCCCCGTGCTGAGTGTGACCCGGAGGACATGTGGCCCGGCGCCTCCCCTCTGCGGCTGGGGTCTCCAGTTCCCTGCAGGCCGCCGAGGGGCTGTGTGCTACCAGATCCCACTGTGGTTGCTGTCAAACGACCTGGAGTTGGATGCGAGAAAATGCTGGACAATGAGCTGTTGGCCTTTCTGAGTTATTTCCCGGCTGTCCTAGAGGCTCAGGACGCAAACCCCTGGAAGTCTACAAATTCACGCCTAAATACCCGGACTCCCCAGCCCCGCCTCTGCCCTCTGCCTAAGGAGGCTGCGAGGAGGACGGGTTCTGGAAGCCACGCACACACCCGACCCTGGAGGGTCCTCGGAGGACCCTGTCCGATCCCAGGACCCACCAAGCCCTCACCTCGGCAACTCGCGCGCGTTTCCGAGGGAGGGAGGAGGCCGGGCTACGGGTGAGTACCCTGTAGGAGCCCGCCGCGGCGCAGCGCACCGAGGGGGCTGGGCCGAGCTTGGTGCCGCTGCTGCAAGGCCTGGCCGGACGTGCGCGGCTCTGCGCCGGCAGCTCCGCGGGTCCCGCGCTTGTCCTTGGCCATCGTAAATGCTAACGGGGACGGAGCCCTCGCTGCCAAGCGCCTGTCTTTGGCGTTTAAGTAATGCGTTTCAAAGGGCCCTTTTGTATTTGCAAGTCGAAGTGTGTGGTTAAGTGTTACTCCTAACGGCTTGTGTTTAACACTGGCCTCTGGCGAATTCCAAATTCCGTTTCTGTTTCTTGTCCCTCTCCCCCAAAGGCTAGTTTATCAAGTTCTGTGCATCAAAAAGCTGAGCGCTAAGACTATTTATAGGTAAATTAGGGCAGGAAAACTGGAAACCCGAATGTCCTGGAGTCATTTCAAAGCTATCTTGCACCAACTTTATAAATTACTGACATGATAATTTGAGATAGTTTTGTATTTCATTTCAGACCAGAGATGTGTGGTCCAAAATAAATGATTGGATTTCAATTTCTTTTGCAAAAATATGATTAAATTTGAATATCAAATTTAGTGTCCATGTGTGACTGAATTGACGATTTAAATCTTCAGACAACTGCGTGCATATAGGAGCCCTGCTTTTAGGTAGGGCCCAAGAGGTCTCCAAGATGCTGACACTGATTCGGAAGATACTCATTAGCAAATAGGTGAAATTCTAAGAAAAAAAAGTGAAAAAGAAAAATCTGTCTTCCTCTTTTGGGTGAAAAATAGTTTCATTAATCAAAATTTTCTCCGATAATTTAACTTAAATAAAAGTTCAAATTATATTTAAACTTTTTTTTAATTGCCAAACTGTTTATCTATTGTTCCCCACAAAATGTCAGCAATTCTTTCTCTGGGGTTGAGTGGAATATAGCTTTTCTTTTTTTTTTTTGGTACCGGGGATCGAACTGATGACCTTGCACTTGCCAGGCAGGAGCTTAAGCCACTGAGCTAAATCCCCAGCCCGGAATATGGTTTTTCAAAGTGAAATTTAGTAGCTTTCTTTGTAGCAGCACTAATAAAGCAATGCCATCGATCAAAATACAAGTCTCAGGTTTTTGGTTTTAAGACCACGCCCAAAGCCAGGTGCCGCCCAGCAGAGTTCCAGCACCCAGGGTCCCTGTCTGTCGCGGAGGCTCTCTGCACAGGGTACATCCTGTCTGTCCTGAAGGATGTGTCCCTGCAGGGTGCAGAGCCTTGCAATGGGTCTTCCCCTCAACCTGACCAGTAAGGGCTGGGGCTTCTCTGGAGCTGGGTGGAGGAGTGCAATCTGGAAGAGCTTTCCATATCACTTGGATTCAAACTGGCTCACCCTTAAGGTTCTTTGGTCAGAAGTGCAGCTGAGGGGAGGCTCACAGCAGTGTCTCCAGGGCTGAGTTGTCACCTCCAGCCCTGTGAGTCAGCATGTCCATTCCAAGAGAGAACTCAGAACGTGTGCACAATTCGAGTTTTCAAGTGGCCACATAAAAAGTGAACAAAAGCAGATGAAATTAATTGTATTGATGAATATTATTCAACCCAACATACCCCCAAAATATCATCGCCACATGTAATCCATGTTTTAAAATTGTTACTGGCATCTTTCCCTCTATTTGGTACTAAATCAAACTGCAGTCTTGCTGTGGAGCGTACCTCCTCTCAGACCAGCTGCGGCTCCAGTGCTCCGTGGCCACGCCTGGCAGGCCATGTGTTGGGTGGGGCAGCCCTGGGCTCACAGGCAGAGTCCTGTGAGCAATTTGCTTCCCCTAAGAAATGTCTGCTGACTTGGGGATAAAATCTGGAGCCAGGAAAATAGGTAATGCCTTGTTTGCTTTCTCATCCTAAGTCAGAATCGTCCTCCAAAGTGCAGCAGGGGTCAGGACAGCTGGCAAGAAAAGTGAAAAGGGCCACTGTCAGCTTTCTGCCCAGAGGTAGTGGCTATGTGTCCAGCAAGTGTCCCACCAGCCTTGTACTAGCCCACTGCACCAACACCTGGAAGTTCCCATGAGCAGCCAGTGAGAAGGCAGAAAGCCTACACCACCATTGGTGACAACCCTGGGTCCTCAGCCTTGAGGACAGGTTAGTCTTGGAGCAGTGGCAGCTTCTTCCCCTGCTGACCACATGAATGAAAGTCTCAGCCCTACCTGACGAGAATCTGTAGAGTGGACTCTGGACTCTCAGGTCAGGAGCCCCTAGGTTGGCCTTAGTTAAGGCAGGGACTCCTTGGCAAAGCCCAGCTCATGGGACCTTGAGGCAGGAGCAAGTTGCCCAGCTGGGTCCTGCATTCTCTTTATTCACTGTCTGCTGTGTCCACACCAGCCTGCGACTCGCCCCTGGTACCCGCCAGCTTGCCAGGCAGGAGCAGAGTGTTGAATAGGTCAGAAAAAAAACATGGGGCCTGTGGCCTCCCTTTCCCTAAAACACTCAGACGTTCTCTCCCCGTGTTGTGATGCCCTGTGGTCACTGTAACTAAAGCACGTAGAGCCCAAGCCTGCCACCCTGCCCACCCACAGGACTTTCCCAGCTACACAATAGGCTGATGGTGCTTTTGGCTCCCACGGCGCCCAAAGTACCTCGTAAGCAGAGATCTTTGATTTGCCTGCAGTTAGGGAATGCACCTGCCTGAAACACATCCCAGAGTCACAGACACAGGTCTAGGAGGGCAGAGCAGTGGCTGCCTGTCTCCAGCCCCGGGGCCCTCGAGTCCCACGCCTCCCCCCACCTTCCCCTCCCCCGCCCACCCGAGGCTCTCCTGTGACGCAGGTTGGTTTGCAGCTGTTCATTTCATCTAAAAGATGATCTCGTCCCTCTCACTCTTGCGGACGTCCAGTCTCTGTGTGATTAGCTCAAGAGCACCCAGCACAGACAAGCTTTGCCAAACGTACATGTCTGTTTTCCTTGCAGGCTGGGAATGCTAATAGAAGAGGCGCCTCTTTATAAGGACAAATACTGTTTCCCTAAAGGGGTGGGGAAAAGGCACCAACTGCCTCGCCAGCCCAGAGCCTGCGAGGCTTCTGGGCTGGCTGTTTGCAAGATCTCGGGGTGGGACTAGCAGCAGCTTGTAAGCCTCGCTTAATCCAGCAGAGAATGATTACAGCAATTTTGTAATGTAAATTGTTTGTGATATGTTTTTAGTCTAATCACTTTGGCATCCCATTTGAAGGGATGGGGATAGAGGGATTTGTGGTGTATTAAGTCATTTCTCCAACAATTGCCTCTTCGGACTTGGATCCCTGGTCATGGGGCTCCAATGCCCCAGTGCAAGTCTGCTTCATATAGTTAGGAAGTTAATACACATTTGCGAATTTAACCCTGAAGGAATAAAACCCATTTGCTGTGAATGGTTCACATGATTAGCAAAGCGACCTTTCGAGGAGGCAGCGTTTTTCCTGCGGCAGGAATGAGCTGTGCTGTTCTTTTCCAATCTCGGTGCCCGAGGTGTGTGCGCTCGTATAACATAGAAAAGCTGTGGTGAGCAGCTCCCAGTGCGCTCAGAAACACGCTCGGGACTGGTGCAAAGGAGGCAGCAGCTGCAAGTGTACGTGTGGGAAGGGTCCCCAGAAAACCGAGCTGCCCGTGTCACGCACAGGCTCTCCGCTCCGTGGTGGCATCTGTGGGGTCGGTGTCCCTGGGCGTCCCAGGGAGCTGCTTTCCAAGACCGGCGCACAGCATGGCCGTCAGAACACGATGCCGAGCTTGTGGTGTTTGTGGTGGACCTGCCGGTGGCTTCTGTCCCCAAGCTCTCAACCACTCACCTATCAGGGGCCACAGCCACAGGAGCATGGCCTGGCTCTGGGGTCCCAGGAGCAGCCTCTGCTCTGGAGAGTGAGCAGCCTGTGTGCGCTCAGCCTCCGTCTGCCCCTGGGGCTGAGCAATGACCCTACAGTCGGTCGCCCTCCCAGGGCCCCTGATTTGGCCAGACGTGAGGCCTGCCCCCTCCCCAGTTCCATGAGGATGGTTCTGGCTGTCCCAATGGGGCCTTGGAGAGTCCGGGTACTCGGCAGCCACCCTGAGATATGCATAGGCCCCGCGCAGCTCCCTGGTGGCCACAAAGCACCTGACAGGATAAATTTGTGCTGCCGTCACCTGCAGCCGCTGAGTGCTTGTGGCGTGTGGAGCCAGCAGCCGCCGACCCTCTCGGAGCTTCCTGCTTTCTGACCGTGGATGGTACAATGTCACAAAACCCCTGGGAGCAAATGCTTTCTACATGTCCTGTACAGAGGGCCAACTGCCCCTCGGAGCCCTGGTCACAGGGGCAGTGCATGACAGATCATTGGCAGCCTGCCTCTGCCTGGGGCTCCACGCCCATGAGAAGGTGCAGAGACTATCAGTGGACCATGGCTGGCCCAGCACAGGCAGGACCAGGATGAAGGTCTCCAGGCTTCTCTGTGTGGTGTTGGGTGGCACGGCTGGGACAGGCTGGCAGAGGCCCCTCACCAGAGCGCTCGGTGTAGGAACCCAGCTGCTAGCACTCAGGACTCTGTGTGCCAGTGGCTGTGATGGGACCCGTGTGGCTGCCTGCTGACCCCTGGGTGGTGGCCCTGACTACCCCTTCTGGACAGAGCTGCCACCCCTGCCAGCTTGTCCTCCAGTCTCTGAGGGCACAGCTGTCGTGCTGTGGCTTCCACTCCGAACGTCGTGGACACAGGCAGGTGTCTGCTTCACCTTCAAGGATCTGCATGTCTGAGGTCAGGGGCTCTCACTGCTGCGGGGCTGGCAGTGACACAGGGCAGCAGTCGCATTCCCAGCTTTCTGTTCTGTGCTTCTCAGGACCGGAGGAGGAATCACGGGGCCCCGGAGGGCAGGGTCTGCTCCTGGGGGCTGCGTCCGGTGAGCAGGCTCATCACAGGGCTCGCTGCCCCCGCAGCCCAGCCTCCCCAGCCCACCTCTCTGGGGAGAAATGCTGTCTGCCTCCGGGCCTCCCTGTTCCCCTAACCACCAGTGCGGGTTCCCTAAAATATCCCATGTGTTTCTGGTCTCAAGGCCCGGTGCTGCTGCAGGTGAGGCGCCATTGCTTCTGGCTTGAGGAAGACCCGGCTGGTCTGGAAGAGAAGTGCTGACAGCAGAGACCTGACCAGAGGTCATCAGCCCAGCCTCTCAGGCAAGACAAGCCTGGGGCACAGTATCCTCTTCCTCAGTGCTGCCCGACACGTGTGTGTGGAATTGATGTGCCCATATGGTGTGTGTGTGCATGTTTATCTGTGTGTGTGATGAACACGTGTATGGGAGGATTCGTGTGTCTGTGTAACATGTATGTGGTGTGTGTCATACGTGTGGGTAGTGTTTGTGTATGCTGCTCACGCATGTGTACATGAACACACACGTGTGGTGCGTGTGTATTTGTGTTTGTGTGTGCACAGCGCTTTCTCCCTACAAAGTCCCTGGATCTGGACCCTGGGCTCATGTGGGCCCCCGGGCTGCCTTTCAAGCCCTCACCCTGGTGGCTCCCTTATGTGTGACCTGGTGTTTTACTGAGGTTACATGGGACCCACTGCCCGGGTTTTCGGGGGGTGACACTTTCTGCTCTAAAACCCAGGATGTCTCGGCTGAATCTGGTGAACAATCACCAAGCAGATTGATTACACAGACAAAGACAGACCAAGGCAGAACCTGGCCAGAACTCTGACCCCAAGTGGCCTTGGGAGGCCAGCCGAGCAGCTGCCCTCTCCCTTGGCATTTGGAGGAACAGGCCCTATGTGATCCCTGGGGACAGGGTCCCAAAGATGTGGAATGCAGTCCTGGGGCTGCAGCAGAGCCCAAGCTCACCCCAGGCACTCCCCCGGACCGGACCGAGGCCTGTGGCCAATCAGACACTAGCCATGCTCAGTCTCTGCTGACAGATGAGCATTCTAAGCTTTCTGTTTTCAGAGAGTTCTGCAATTGGGAGCCACGGATTGGGCACAATGAATTATAAGGTTGCTCTGTCCGTGTTTCCAGAGGAGCAAGCCAGGGCAGGAAAGGTTATTCCTTCAAAAGCAGCAAAGCTCAGATTCTAAACCAAAGTCTGCTCCCTGTCACCCTGGGAGTCACACAGCCCCCCTGTGCACAGGGTCACAGACACATACCACAGAAGTATGACCAGAGGCCAAGGCCTACGGCTATGACTGAGTACCAGAGTTAACCCCAGAGCCTCACACAGCCGTTCTGAGCTGTTCCTAAAAACAGGAGGCACCCTCCTGTCAGACGGAAGATAGAGGTGAGAGCAGAGAGGTGGCATTTCCAGCCTGGCGTGGTCACCATGGGTGGCACAGTCAGGGCCTGGTGCCTGAGCTCGGGTCTCTTCTGGGCCCCCCAGCGGCCTCCACCCAGCCTGCCCCCTCTGCAGCCACCAGACCACCTGGGAGACTCTTCCTCCGGGCGGGAGCCCAGGTCAGGGTCGCAGGGCAGCTGGGCAGGCTCTGGGTTTGTGCTGAATCAGGCTGTTTGAAAGAAGAGTTTTGCGGGAGTGTGTCGCCCCTCCATCTGCTCATTATCACTGATGGACCTGTCCCTGGCACCACAGGGGTGATGTAGCTAATCAATGTCTCACTGGGAAGTGTCGGTGCTGGCAGACAGTGGGACTCATGCACTCTCCAGGATTCTGGCTCCCTTAAGCCTGAAGACTGGCATGAGGGGAGCCTGGCTGACTAGTGACGCCCCATCGGCCTCACTACACAGGGGGCTGGTGCTTCCTAAATAATCTACATCACCCACCCCGAAAGGAGAAAGGCCCCCCACAGGATGGCTCCTCCCCACTCCACACTGGGCGAGAGGCGGAGAGAGGCGGGAGCTGCTCAGGAGCCCCACCACCCTGCTCGCTGCCTGCTGAGCAACAGGCAGGCAGGCTGCTGTCAGAGTCCAGCCCAGTTCGCCCCGCAGTGTAGCTGTCCTCAGTGCTCAGTGCACTGGGAGATCAGGCTGAGGTGACAGCCACAGAGCTGTTCAACAGAGGACCCCGTGGGACCTTTGCACAGTCCCGGCTGCCACCACACTGAGTAGAGGTCACCCTTCCTCCGGGCAGGTGCAGGACAGCAGCTCCTGCAGGGTTGTCAGTGACCATGGACCTGTTGCTATTTGCTGAAGACCCCAGAGGGACAAGAATGACAGGGTCCCGGCACCCACTGAGGGAAGAATCGAGAGCATCCAACACAAGGAAGGAGAGCCTGACGGGCACACAGGTGGGAACATGCAGGGCAGGTGTCGCTGTCCTGAGGGGCAGCTCGCTCTTCATGAGGTGATTTTTTTCTTTTCTTTTTTTTAATTGTGATAGAATATACGTAACAGCTACCATTTTAACGTTTTTTTTTCAAAACCAGGGACTTTGTGTGTGACAGACAGGTGTCTTAGCGCTAACGTGCGCCCCCACCGTAACTCTAAAGGTGAAGGACCACGGTGCCGAGGACACTCCTGACCCTGCACAAGAGTGGTCACCTTCAGAACTTTTAAAAAGCCTGCAATTTGATCTTCCTCCTCCCTCCTTCCCTCCTTCCCTCCTTCCTTCCTTCCTTCCTTCCTTCCTTCCTTCCTTCCCTCCTTCCTTCCTTCCTTCTTTTCTTTGTTTCCCTTTTGCATACTGGGAATTGAACCCTGACCCTTGGCACAGGGCGGTAGCCCCAGCCCATTTATTTGTTTAGTTTTAGATTTTAAAGTAGGGTCTTTCCAAGTGGCTAAGTTGCCCAGGCAGGGATTCCCAGTTGAGCTCCTCACACAATTTGAATTTTAAAGTCGTGTTTGCTGAGTACAATTCACACGCAGTAAAATTCACCCTCTGAGACACACAGCCCGGCCGCCACACTGGTAATTTGTGTAGCCAAGTGGCCTCCAGCGCTACCAGCCGTAGAGCTGCCATCACCCCGAAAGCCCTCTCACACCCTAGTCCTGCAGCCACCACTCTGCTCCCCTTGCTGGTTGCTTTTCACGTCACTTGGTGGAGCTGGCTTTGCAGCCCGGCCCCTCTTTGAGGTTCAGTCTCGCAGCAAGCGCCAGCATCTCCTGACCCACGGTGGCTCCCACTGTTCTGGGTCCTGAGTTGAGTGACTTCTGCTGGATCAGTGGGCGTGAAGAGTGTCGGGAGGCAGTGATGGTCCAACCTTAGTCCTGCAGGAGAGAAGATTGGTCTGCATGAGATCCCGGAGACAGCTCCACCTGCGGTTCTGGGCTGGCTGAGCAACTGCCACAGAGCAGCCCCAGCAGGTCTGGCTCCCACATGCCGAGAAGGCCTCCCTGGATCACAGCAGCAGGGATTTGCTGGCAGGGTGGAGAGGATCAAGGAGAGCAAGGGCCAGGCCCCGAGGTTGTGCAGGGACCCAGCGCGTCCTCCCTGTTCGGGCAAGCCCTGGGCACACCAGGCTAACAGCCCCAGAGAAGCCGTGCATGTAACCCTTTCATGAGCTCCGGCAGGAGAATCTTGTGAGGAAGGGGAAACGCTCCCAGAGAGGGACAAGGGAGGCAAACGAGTGGTTGCATCAAAATCACAGCTGCTGAGACCGAACAGGCCTGGGGAGAGGCCGTTTGTCCGCTGCCTCTGGAGCAGTGGGAGGAAGGGGAGCCCTTACTCAAATCTCAGCTCAGCAGGCACCGTGGCAGGCAAGCCACCAGGAGGGTGTCACGGCATCATGAAGAAGGCACTCTCCAGGAGTTGCCAGCAGCAGTGAGGCTCCTCCGGCCGCTCCTAATCCCCTCACAGTAGCTGTAGCGCTGCTGTGCGCTGCCGGGGTGTTAAGGGCGAAGCTATGATTAAATTCCCTCCTGTAATGACCCTAAGTAAATTTTGCAATTTTCATTTTGCCAAGAATTAATATAGATCAGTGCCCTGTCGTTGGCTCTCACTTTAATCCAAAATCACTCATTAAATGGAGCCCAGCAGACATCGGTGGGCAAGACCTGTGAGCCGTGCATGGAGATGGCGAACAGGGTCCAGATGGACGGAAGCAGCTGCCCTCGTTACGTGCCAGGCACTGATCCCAAGGGCGCTGACCTGCTTCTGGGAACATTACACATGTTAAATGCAACCGAATTTCCCCAGGGGCGCGGCCCAAGGATGCTCTTCCCTGAGGCCCCGTGAGGAGTCCTCCTGGGCGGGGCCTCCAGCCGCAGGACGCTGGTGGCCAGCCTGCTCCACACAGAAGAGCTGTGCGGGCAAAGCCATCTTGGGCCATGGTCCACTGGTGCCTGCTGACCAACCTGACCCGGAAGAGACTGCATTCCTGCTGACCTGGCCAGATACCCTCAGCTGGGAGTAACAGAAACCAGTGAGATGAAAAACAACAATTTCTGTGTGCAGCAAGGGACACATTGTACTCACCCTCAGATGGAACTAGGCATTGTGCATTTTTGTTTGCAACGTTTAACTACCAAGTGTAACTCTCTCTCTCTCTCTCTCTGTCTCTGTCTCTGTCTGTCTCTGTCTCTGTCTCTCTCTCTCTCTCTCTCTCTGTCGCCAGCCTTCTCAAGCCACATAAACCAGGAAAACTCGAGTGGCTGCAGCACCCAGTGGAGACCCCTGCCCTGGAGTACCCTCCTCCAAAGGGCGGTGTGCCCACCCAGGGGTGCCAGAGGCAGAACTACCTATGAAATTCGCGGTCTCTGCACCACATAAAACGTGAGCTCTTGTTCCTAAATGGATAAGGATTTTAGGGCAGCAACAGCAGAACCTGAAAGCAAGCCAGGTCCCTGGCAATCGCAGAGCTCTGATCGGGCTCAGGTTGCACAACCATAAAACTGGCTAAGACCCTGAAGCAAGGCAGCACCTCAGGCCCAGTCAGGCTGCACAGCAGGCCAAGCCCAAGACAGAGACCCCACTTCTCACCTTCCCCCGCACGACCAGGACCCCAAGTCACAGCCACATGGAGCGTGTGCTTACACAAACACACACACACACACACACACACGTGCCCACACTCACACAAGCTGGCCTCTGAACAGATCCTCTCGTCAGCCTTCACCCTGGTCCCTGTGCCTGGAGCTGGCACAGAATCTGCTCTGTCGTGGTGCACACAGAAACGCCATGGTTTCCATCCTGTCCTCCTGGGGAGGGACTGAGCCTCGACCAGCGGTTGTGTTGAAGGACTCTGTCCACGAACCCCAGGGACTCCTGCACAAGGCCTGAGCAGCACTGTCTACACACACAGCAAAGGCCACACCCACCAGGTGAGTCACTCCTCTTACCTGACAGCACCTCCAAGGGAAGCCAGCAGGGCCCAGAAACTGGGCAGTGGAGACTTAGACCCAGATCTTCTGCCCTCGGCCTGGGAGCATCACCTGGCCTTGCTGTGGACATCATCTTGCAGGCAGGGTGGCGGTGGAGAGGCTGAGGGCCTTGTGTCAGGTCCCTTGCTTGTGGCCCGAAGGACCAGAATGCAGATTCTGAGTCTCCCTGACATGTGATCGGTCCCCTCCCAGGTCAAGGCAGGACTGGGTGCTACCTGGTAAGTTTCTTAGCAAACCTCCCGGCACCCTAGTTGCACAGGAAAACACGTACATAAGAAAATGCAAAACAAACCCCATGTACTATTCACATAGGGTCATTCAGTGTTCGGAGCACAGAGGGCTCCTGGAGGTTGCATGTGCACTGACGACCACCCCAGAGTGCCAGGAAGGGGCGGGCCTATTGGGTCCAGGACAGGCTACATCTCAGGTCGGGGGATGGGGGATGACCTGGGCCTCAGTGCCTGTGCCAGGGGACAGCATGGTGCAGCTCCAACAG
>PVLA01014096.1:0-32724 GCA_004027455.1 Hydrochoerus hydrochaeris
TTTTTTTTTAGATTTCCATGGAAATTTTTATTTTCTTGAATATCTCCTTCAATCTGTTTCATGCATTCTAATTGTCTTTTGCATTGTTCATTTAAGGTTTCCATCACATTCCCATGATCCTCTATTTTTGTATGTCTTCTTTTTATATACTAATCAATTCTTTCATAATGCTTATCATTTCTGTTTTTACCTGAGAGATTATTTTTGACATTTTCCTTCAAAGCTTCCTGAAGTTGTTTCTTTTCTTTTGTTGCTGCAATTTCAGAAATTTCAGGTATATGATTTCCATTTCATCTGTGTCCATGTCTCCTGAACTTGATCTCGATGGGCAGGAGGTTTGAGATTTTTTTTCTTTTTTTTTTCCTTTTGGTGTTTTCTTATGTTCCTCTGAATTAGCTGAATGCCAAGTCCTAGGTGCACACTGTATTATTGGCCCATTTAGCAGTGGGACTCATTGAGAGTTGCTGATAACTTCAGTTCTCTAGGATCAGACTCCCTGTCCCCTTGGGCCTCAGCAATGGTTTCTGGGTGAGAGCAAGTCACAGGGCATAGCTTTCCAGTTCCTGTGGGACTCAGTGAGGGCTCCCATATGACTGTGAGCCACTGGTTGTGGACTTCAAGTCCCCAAAGGCCTCACCCAGTGTTCCCAGGTGACTGAAGCTCACTGGGTGCAGCTTTCTAGTTCCTGTGGACCTCACCAAGGGTTGTTGTAAGACTTTGGGTCACCAGGCATTGACTCCAAGTCCCTATTGGCCTTACCAAGGGTTTCTGAATGAATTTGTGTCACTGGGCACAGCCTCCCAATCCCCATGGGCCTCACCAAGTTTTCCAGGATGACTGCAGCTCACTAGTTGCAGACCACCAGTTCCCACAGGACTCACCAAGTATTCTTGGATGACTGTGGGGCACAGTACAGACATACAGTTTCCATGATCCAAACAGATGGTTCCCAGGTGTGGTAGACCACTGGGGGAGGACTCCCAGTACCTGAAGTCTTCATTGAGGCTTTGCAGATAACTTTGGGTCACTGGGTGAGGAATCCCCATAACCTAATCAAGAGTTCTCAGATGACTGCAGGTCACTGGGTGCAACTTCTCAGTCCCTTCCATCCTCACCTACCATTCCTTGTTGTTTACAGGTCACTGGGTACCACTTCCCAGTCCCTGTGGGTCTCACCAAGTGTTCTTGGATGACTACCAGTCACTGAGTGCAGATTCCCAATCCCCATGAGTCTCAGAGATGGTTCTCTGGTGTGGTCAGGTTGTAGGATGCAGTTTTCCAGTCCCTGAAATCCTTACCTAAGGTTTCTAGGTGTATGTGTGGGGGATTATGTATCTTGAACACTGACTCTATGAGATTAGTCAGGGCTTGACATTGCTGTGAGAAAAACAGGTTCTGAATTTTTCAGTTATAAAATTCACTAGTGCTAAATGGTATATGCACAAAGATGTTTAAAGCCTCACAGGAGTGTTATAGGATCTTCCTAAATATCTGGGTTGTTACTTAACTGGCAAACAGGCAACAGTTATCTTAACCAATGTGTGCTAAAACCATTTGTCTCTCTTTTTATGGTTTTATGACTACCAGGAATGGAGATTCTCAGTAATTAGGGACAGAGTTGATCTAAATGGTAGCTACATACTAAAATGGAGTCTTAGAAACAAGATGGAGTCTCAAGGGCCTCCACAATGACATAATATATATTTGGGCAAATGTATATGTATACATCAAGAAACAAGCTATGCTCTTAGTCTAAGCTTTGAAGTTAATTTTATAGAGGTAAGACTATATAAGTTTAATACATAGAAATTAACCAATAGGTTCTATCTTTTATACAATATATGTACAGAGCTTAAATGCATAAAATGATCAAAAATTGACATCTCTATAAATTTGGTCCTAATATTTAAACTTGATCTATATGTGTATATGGGTTTTAATAAACATTTTGTTATTGTATAGCAGAGATACATTTGATTGCTGGGTAATAAGTCTATTGGCAGTCATGAACACTGTTTCTTAAACTTATAAGAACTATAAAGCTATCCTTAATTCATGTCAATATAGATACACTTTATTAAACATGTTAGAGTCCCATGGGCTGGGAGAGGCCGGAACAATGGACAACTTCTTTCCTGAGCTCTGAACCACAGTTACTTGGGCACATGAAATTAGGAGTTCCAGAGTTTAGAAAACACTGCTGTGGGATTGCAAGATGGCTGACTGAGTGGCGGCACGGTAAGAGAGCCTCTCTGAGAAAAAAAAAAAAAAACAACTCAGATGCTGGAATCTGGCAACATGGAGAAAGCCAGACAAAAGGAGAGGAATTCTCATGACCCAGGAAGAAACTGAGGAAAAAGAAAAAAAATAAAAAAGAAAGAAGAAAAAGAAACACGGACACAGGGCTGGAGCTGGGCAAGCCCCGATCACTGTATTGGCATGTCTTAAAGTCAGGTGACTCAAGATCGAGCTGAGATCACGGCCCTGCCGAGAGCGGGGGTTGGTGAGCTCCAGAGCCTTGGCTAGAGGAGGCGCTGAGAAAGGGAATGGAAACAGCCAGTCAAGCTGCACGAACTTTGGTGAGTGATGGGAACTGGATTCCCCAAACCAGGAAGACTGGCTGGGTGACATTTTGGAGTTGGGCAGGGCTGGCTTGAATCAAAACCCAAGGCAGCATCTGCCCATGACTCCTGGTTCAAAGCAGATTGATGGGATCTGCTCAGGCAGGGCCACGCCCCTAGTTGAAAGCCAATAGCCAGGGATGAGGCTTTTCTGGGCCAGGGGCATCCCCAGGGAACACACAAACTTGTTGAAGCATAAACTGGTTGACTGGCATAGGGGGAGGAACCAGCTCTCAATGTTCAACTCACAGATCTGCTGCAGACTGGGGGGTGGTACTTCCCTAGCAAGTGCACTGCAGAAAAACTGTAAGGAATACAAAAGGCCCAGAGACCTCCACCACCCACCTGTCTGAAGGGGGCTGGAAGCATGACAAGACAGAGAAAGAGCAAAAGGCCCCCAACTGCAGAACCAGGGAAAGTGAGTCCAACAGAGATAAATGCAGAGGAGGTTGAGAGCAGCAAACCTGTAATGTCAGAGACAGCCTCATCAGAAATAAAGAAATACATCTGTGACCTCATTGTCGAATTTAAATCTGAAATTATAACTCAGGTGAAGCAAGATATAAGATTAACAAAAGAAGACCTGGGTAATCCTCGAGTAGACACAAATGAAAGAATAGAGGAACCTAGAGAAAGGAGAGAAGCCTTTAATGAAGAATATAAACAAAATCTAGAATATATGAAACAGATCTAAAGAGAATATCAGGAAATTAAAAACTCCATTGAAAGTGGAAAAACCTTTTAACAGAAACTAAAGACAAACTTTCAAAACTTGAAGACAGATTTGCAAAGTATGATTGTGAAAGGAAGGATCTCTTAAAAATAACAAGGAACCAGGAAGCAATTATATAAAGGCTAGAAGATGACAAGAGGATTTATAACCTAAGAATAAAATATGTGAATGAAGATGCAGCAACAAATACAAATGAAATAAAAAGTCTATACACAGAAATAATTAAGGAAAACTTCCCAATACATAGGTAATGGAAGTGAAGTTCAGATAAATGAGGCATACAGAACTCCAGCCAGCTACAACCAAAACAGATCTACACCCAGACATATATTAATCAGGATCCCAGAAATCCATCACAAGAACAGAATATTAAAAGCACTCAGAGAAAAGAAACAAATTACCTATAAAGGAAAACTCATCAAAATTACAGCAGACTTCTCAATGCAGACCATCAAATCAAGAAGAGCTTGGAGTGAAATATTCCAGGCCCTGAAAGAAAATAACCTCCAACCCAGAATGATGTACCCTGCAAAACTGTCTCTCAAAATTAATGGAGAGACAAGATATTTCCACGACAAAGAGGAACTAGGGGAGTTTGTGACCACCAATCCAACCCTGCAAAGAATACTGAAGGATATTCTAGACAGAGAGAAGAATATCACCAGGGTTTCAGGAATAATGGCAGAAAGGCCTCAAAGAAAGGGGCAGACAGTGGAATGAAGGAGAAAAGTAAACAAATAACAACAGAAAAATAACGTGTCAGAGATAAGACAGAGAAGATTGGTTATATCACTGTTTTATCTTGACTGATTTTGTTTGAATCTGGCATGCTTGAGAGTGTCGAATCTGAGAGTAGGGGCAACTACTCTGAAGATGACAGGATTCAATAGGCTACCCATTCTGGTTTGATTGTTAACTGCCTTTGAAGTCCTATAATGTCTCCAATGTTTAGATTTTATTAACAGTGTAAAGCAATGCTAAGTTTATATTATATTTGACGATATAGACAATTTTATTGAAAATAACATGAGACATCATAGTGACTGCCATAGATCACCTAGTGTTGTGTTTTTATATGTTCTTTTCATTTCGTGTTTCTCTAGGAATTTGTATTGTTGACTTGTTTTGATTTGTTTCTCCCTCTAATACAGAAAGGCTGGGTATATGTGTAGAGACTTATACATGTGTAGAACTTCCAAGTAGTTTACAAGAATGGATTATAGTTATTGTAAAGGATAAAAAGGATAAGATAGTATTATAAAGGATATAAATGCATGTATGTTTGAGTGTGTGGAATTAATAACCATGTTGCTAAAGTTTTAGTTGGATGGATGAGCAAAACTGACTGCAGTCTCACTGTTTGGATGTCCACTTTGTGGACTTTACTTTTGTGACTTGAACAATTGCATCTAAGAGGAAAGTATGTAATTATCAACTAGTGATTTTTTTACTGGTTACTATTTTTTTTCTTTTTCTGTTTTGTTTTGTTCTGTTTTTGAGATTTTGTATTGTTTCTACCCTCTTTCTGTTTCAAAATTTTTTGTCTTTAAATAAAAAATAATTTTAAAAAATCAAGAGGAGGAAAAGAAAGTGCTCTAAAAGAGATAACTGTATGTATACCTAAGTGTGTAGGATTCATAACCATGTTACTAAGTTTTTGTTGGATCAGTGAACAGAACTGTTTGCAGCCTCACTGTTTGAATGTCCACTTTGTATGCTTTAATTTTGTAACTTGAACAACTATATCCATGAGGACAATATGTAATGTATCAAATAGTGATTTCTTACTGTTTATTTTTTTTTGAAATTCTGTATTGTTTCTACCCATTTTTCTGTTTTGCTTCCCCCCTCTTTAAATAAAATTTAAAAAAGCAAAAAAACGATAGAGTCTAACATTTGTCTAAAGTGTAGAAACTAAATATATAAATGTTTCTTTATAGCTCTGATTCCAATTATCATTAGTCTCAACATATATAAAAGGGTATATCTCTGTTTTCCAAGAATATAGGACTTCTAACATGAGAAGCTGTAAAATATCTTATCATACTGGTGATTTCCAACAACAATTGTTTATGAAAATAAACTTTTTAGGTCCAAACAGTTGGCATTCCATTGAATGTGTTCCAGTAACTTGTGATGTAACATACATAACAATCCAGTATGAGACAGCCAACCAAAGGATGTACATACGTTTTCATTCTTGTGCTGGTATGATTGTTATCTAATTGTGTTATAAAATTAGAGGTACCTAAACATTATTCAGTTCAGACAATGTCACATAAGTGATTCCACATTATGCATTAATCATCTGTATAGTACATCTATAAATAAGTATATTCTACTGAAATAGCAGAAAATGGTTAAAAGAGAAAAAATTAGATAAAGATTCTGTGTATCATTTAATACTTTTTAACTAGACATAACTAACTAAAAGTATTTTTTGTACTAAAAGGAGATTTAAATGTTTCAGAGTTAATGTTATCATGATTGTCATGCTGAAATGTTATGTTGCCTTTGATCTCATTTTCACTATAAGATTTTGTAATTATTTTCTGTTAACATTCTTCAAGGATAGAACTTCTAGTACAATCATGTGGTAAACAAATAATAGTTCATTGTTTACACTATACATTTGTAGGCACTTGATATCTATATAAGATCATACCATTAAACCTACTGCTCCCACAATAATATGGATATTAATAATTTTCTTTTCTGGGTGATCAGCAGCCAAGGTTTGGTGTTCAGAACTACAAAGCTAACTTGATTAAGAAAATAAACAATATTTTGACCATGGCCCTCCAAGTTCAACAGGGATCCAGGACAAAAGGGGTACAAGATCCTACAACAGTGCTGAATCACCAAACTTCCCAAGCAAAGAGATTGTTGGGCCTCAGAGAATGGGAGTCAACCAATTTACAGTATATCAAAAAGCAGGGGCCCAAGAGAGAGGAATATATCCAAAGCTTCTATGGGAGGCCACATGGTCAAACAACAGCATAATTTTTCCAGGTAGTTGACACTAACAGAGTAGCTAAATGGCTATATTTGGCTCCAAAAGTAATACTCAAAAAGCTTTAACTGATCTTAACATAAAGTCAGGGGTTAATTTTGATTAACCTCAGGTCTCACTTCAACTTGGCCTTAAATGCTTAGTAGAAAATTGCAACCAAAAGATGTATAAATTTAATATCATAGTACTAAAGGCTAGATATAAAATGGTGGCTCCAGTTGCTGATCTCTGGTGACAATTCCCAGCTACACCTGTAGCTGATCACTGTTGTGGTTCAATGAGGCTAAACCTACAGTGTAAGCAGTAAAACAAGATTATTTAAATTCTTTAGCTAAAATTGCTCATTTAGTTTACTGACTTGTTTACTAATGAAGGTAGTTTTTTTGTCTTTAGATAAATAATTAAAATCTGGTGAAAAAAAACCTTAAAAGATATATCAGACTTACAGAAAACCTTCTCCAGTAGAGAGGTATAGAAGTCAGCTTGTTACAATCATTATTCCAGCCCCTTAAGAGCAATGTCTGGTCATGGCTGTTTCTCCATACTGCCCATTATAATGTTCATGCTTTGATAGTCTCTTTGAAAAATTTTTTTATCATTTCCTAGAGGTGGCTAAATTCCAAGGAACTTTGCAGATGCAACTAATGACAAACATGCCAGACTCCTTTTCCTGGAATACACTAGATCAATATTGTAAAAGGAGTTCATAATTGCTAAACTGCACCATAATTTCTGTCAAAGGTCCATTAAATTAGCTCTCTGGAGAAGGCCCCTGATTGTGGTCTACCACTCTTAGTTCAAAGCACTGAAATGGAAACTATGCCCATTATCCTCTAAACTCATGATAGATTAACTAATAGTCCACTTGTAACATCCAGGTTAAATAAATCAGTGTGATACTGGTTGTGGATGGCCCATAAGTAGTATAAAAATGATTTTCTTGGAGAATCTTGTCATGCTGGTTTTCCTATTATGAACTCAGCTGTTATCATTGTTGAAGGTGCTTGGGTCCTCACTGTTGCTGAAGATAACTGCAGTCCTTTTCAAGGGAGCTCTTGCCCTTACCTTGAGCATTGCTTCCTGACTCCAGTGCAGATTCTTCAGCCTGCTGGCACAGATGCTATATCCCACTAGAAAAGACTTCCTAGCTTCCACTACTGATATTTCAGTCTTCCCAGTGCATATCCTTGATACAGACTTGGAAGAGACAATGTTGTCTGCCTTATGCCCCTGTTGGACTCATGGAGGACATTGTCTGGGTTCTAGGTTTTCAGCTAGATTCATGTAGGGCATTCCTACAAGATCCAAGGCCCCAGGTTGGATTCTTTGTGTCTCTAGTGTGTGTATAGATATCTTGCACTAACTTGCATTTGGCTCTTTGTGTGATTCTTATAAAATAATCCTGTAAATTATGTGCCTTGTATTAAATCTATTCCCTTGTAAACTTTTACTAAACCAATATTTTAGGCAGTTAAATTAGATATAAATTAATATATAGTCAGGGAGACAGACAGACAGAGAGAGAGAGAGAGAGAGAGAGAGACTGGGCTCTCAAGGAAGTCAGTGAATATGAGAGACATCAGAATTATGACTGCAGTGATATTTGAAGACAAGGACTCAAGATAAAGTCATAGTAGCCTGACTTACATAATTCCCTAAGGAATAAACATGCCTGTAATTAGTACCACCTAGTCCATTAAGTCCAGATATGCATAAGATAACTGAGTGAATGACCAGAACACCTGAACCCATCCCTTTCCAAAGTATTACTGTTTTTGAAATCACAGCTAAGCCAAGTTTAATGATGCCAGCCACCATATACACTTTCTATTTTACATGCTTCTTTACTGGATCAATGTTAGTTAAGCAGCTAATATTTTAATCTGATTGGTTGATTATACTTTGACTGACACACTACCACATTGTGGCTTTGCTGTATAAATTTCCCCTGACAAAGGATGTCAGTGGCAATCCACTCAGAACCATCCTGTCTCTCAGGACCTATCTCTTATTAAAATTTTCATATTCTTTACATCTGTTATCACTTAGAATTTATTCTTGGATTTCAATTGGCAAAATTCTGCACATCTGACATTACACAGATTTGGATTTATATTTTTCCTGTATCATTAGGATTTGACATTTTTTAGGAATGGATTAAATGCATTTTGCATAAAACAATGCTGAGTGTTCCAGGTACCAAAGACAGAATGCTGTGATTTATATCTAAATGCCACCCCCAAACAACATATACTCATAGATGGAGCTTTTGTGAAGTGATTTGGTAGTGGGGGCATGATATTCATTATTGGGTTAGTTCACTGATGAAGTTATATCTAAATGGCATGTTGGGACATGAGACCTTGTCAGAGGAGGTGGATCACTAGGGGCATGGCCTAGAAGGATTTGCCACCTTCCTTCCTCCTTTGATTGCTTTCTGCTTCCTGTTGCCATTATATGGGATACTTTTTTCTGCCATACTCCTCTCCTTTTCCACCTTGCCTGGGAACCAGTTTGTAGAGGACTGAAACCTCTACAAACTGTGGCTAAAATAAAGCTTTGTTCCTTTAAAATGTGGATGTTGTGCACTGTCCTTCAAACAAAAAAGTGACCAAGATAGTGGTTTAGATCTACAGTTTTCCCAAATTCTCATGTGTTTAGAATGCTATTGGATTTTGAGGGTACTATACCCATCAGTATATTAACACTTTGATGAGTTCATAACTGAATATTCAGTTAGGAAGTAAGGTCTGGTTGGATAGGGTGAGTTGGAAGGGGTCATTACCTGGAAAGATGTATTCTTATCTGAACTCCTCCTTTCATGTTTTCTATGCCTCCTGCTACCAAGAGGTGAACAGCTTTCCTCTTCCATGCATATCTACTATTCTTGTGCATTGAAGTCAGATGAACACGTATCCAACACTTTTTTTGACAGTCAACACCATAACTCTAATCTGTATTGGGTTGCCATAATTTTTGCTTTAGCTTTTTTTTCTGAGGTAGAGTCTCACTATATAGTTCATCTTCATTCCTTTTCCCTAAGCTTCAAGAGTCCTAGGATTACAGGCTTTCACCACTACACCTAACAGTAATACTCTTTTTTTGTACCAGGAAACAAATTCAGACCTTGTGTTTGCCAGGCAGGCACTGTGCCACTGAGCTATCTCCCTGGATCACATTATATGTATCAAAACTCATACCAAACAATGTTTTGGTTTGCAAAAGATGATTTATTTTTTGCACCTGTTCATTAGGTTTTAGTCCACAAGTTAATACAAAAACACACATAAGTGCCATTGTACACTTTGAAACCTTTATCCAAACTAACCCTTTTCCTTTCATTTGTAGATTTAGATATTTTGTCCCAATGACAGAAGAGTGAATAATACTTTGGACTTATACATTTCCTGTTAAGTACATTCTGGGATTTTTTTCTTCTAATAAATAAAATATTTCCTCAAAATTATTTCTGGTTTATCATTACTTAAAGACACAAAAATTAAATTTCCTTTTTTAAGGGTCATCAAACTATGCCCTATGTGCAAAATCTGACCTGTAATTCATCCTTATAAATACAGGTTTCTTAGTACACATCCAGAATCATTAACTTAGTTATTGTCTTACTGCTTTTGAAGTATAACAGCAGAGTTTATTAGATACAACAGAAACACTTGGACCCTAAAGTTTACAAAATTTACTGTCTGGTCCTTTAATGAATTGTTCCTTAGTCTACTTCAATGAATTTTTTAGTTTCAATAAATTTTTAGGTAATTTTGCAAGGTTATCTAGATTTTAAAAAATAACTTCACATAAACATATTTTTATTTCTTACCTTAGTCCATCATTTCTTCCTGTATAAAATACCCAAGATAAGGTAATTTATAAAGAACAGTTTACTTGGCTCACAGTTCAGGAATCTAGGAAGCCCAAAAGTATAATCATAGCATTTTGACATGTGGTGAGAAACTTCTTGTGGCATTGTAACATGGCAAAGGGCATCACAATATGAGACAGTGCCACAATGCAGACCCCTTCCTATTGTCTTCATCTCATACTAATTACCTTTCCAACTCCAAATACCATCAATGTGTGAATATTTGTATTATTTTTAACATGTGAACTTTGGGGGAATATATTCAAACTATATTGCATCCTCTTTTTTATAAATTCATACTTCTTTTGTTAGTTTAGTTGGTTGGTATTGAGGACTGAATGCTTATGTCCCCCAAAATTCATGTGTTCAAACCTACTCATAAACATGATATTAGGAAGTGGAGTCTTTGGGAGATCATTAAATCTTTGGGCCAGAGCTCTTATAAATATGATTAATATATTTATAAAATAAGCCCAAGAGATTTTGATTAATTCTTTCACCATATGAGGACACAATAATGTTCTATTTATAAATCAGTAAAGGGATCATTAACACATACTCAATTTTCCAATACTTGAATCTTGTACTTTATAGCCTCCAAATTGAAAAATGAATTCCTGTTTTTTTATGACCCATCTCATTATGGTATTTTGGTATAGAAGTCCAAACATACTAAGCCAATTATGAGTTTGTCATGAATTGCCTAAGATATTTTCTAATATTAGGAAAAATGCCTATAGTATTTGAATTTTAAATGTAATTCTTATTTTGGATTAAAATAGCTATCATCATATTAGGAAATATGTTTGGTGGCCAGTACAAGGGATTCAACTCAGGGATTTTTACATGCTATGCAATACTCTACCATTGAGCTAAACTATTGTTTTATTTTATTTTTCAGACAGATACCCATAAAATTGCCCAGATTACTCTCAAATTTGCAGTCTTCCTGCCTCACACTCCTCAGTAGCTAGTATTACAATCATATATCATTATACTCAGCTAAGAAAATATCTTTATCTTTGTTACTGTCAGCCTCTTGAATTACATTATTGAGTTACAATATTGAATCAATACTGAATTACACTGTTCAATCAATATTGAATTACATTAACTATCTTTTGATAATTATTTCTCTCTTCATGTATTGATATGATTGTTTTATTATCTAATTACAATTATCCTTCAATTTCTTGTAAAAATGTACTTAATAATAGTAGGATTTGAAAAATCTGTTCCTAGATTTTTAAAACTTTTTTATTTAAGAGAAAAAAAAGACACAGAAAAGAAAAACAAAATGAAGAGAAAAACAAATAGCAACAAACCCAAAACAATAACAATACATAGATTTTTTTCAATAGCATTTTCTGTAATATAAATTAATATATTTATTATTTTATCCTATTTTGTCAGATTTTGTCAATATTACACTACTGAAAAAATGCAAATAGGGAATCTTCCACTTTTGTGAAAGGTCCTGAAATAGTCTCAAAGGAAAATAAATAACTTATTTCTGAAATACTTAAGAAATTCCTATATAGAACTATCAGGACAAAGAGATTTTTTTTCAAAGCTAATGCTTTAACAACTCTTTTACTTTTTTATTTTTTACTGCTTTTCCCTAATGTTAATAATGCAGAATTTAAAACATAGAGGTAAAAAGAAACTTTTCTGAGAGCATTGTAAAACTGTACTCTTTACAAAATAATTTTCCTATATGAAACAAAAGTTTAAATTTATGATAATGGGAAATTTACTTCTTAAATCCTATATTTAAAAAGTGATGATACCCCTATTCAATCACATATAATTACAAAAGCTTATATGCAATAATTCTGTTTTTTAACTTCTTAAGGAACTATCAAGATGTATTACTTGGTTACTAAACCATATTACCTCCCCACAAACAATATCTGAGGGCTCCAATTTCTCCACAACACATTTAACAAAATCCAGCACCCTCATATGGTAAAAAGTAGTCATCACTAAAAATATAAGTAAATATTTTCAACAGGATTAAGAACCACATGCAAAAAAGTTGTATGTTACATCATATTTAATTTTGAAATACTGAAAGCTTTCATTCTAAGATTTGAAACAAGGCCAACCTGTCTATACTCATCATTTATATTAAACATTGTACATTGTACCTGTCTAATTCCATATAAAATGTAAATCAAATATGCTGTATTTAGGACCACATGGAACCATATATGTGATGAAAAATATTGTTAATCTCAAAGTATTAATCTCAAAGTATCAGTGATGCCAGCAATACAATTCATCATAAAATAGCTGCCGAGATACGTAGGGAAAGTAGAGGAGAGAAGACAAAGATAACTATGATTCAAGTGAAAAATGATAATTTCCTAGTCATGAGATAAGATTTTATCAATCAGGGATATTAAACAAATACTTTGACAAAATTAAGAAACACACACTACCTTATATAGATAATGTCATGGTTTATGTCTGTGGTTCCCAAGCCTCATGCAATTATGGACTTGACCAAATCTAGTGTTTATGATTGGTTTACTGTCTGGCACTCAGATTGGTGGTTTGATTGCTGCACCCACCTAGGGGTGGAGCCAGGATATGATCTAACAGCATGTAGAAGGTATGTCTCTCTCTCTTGCTGGCTCATGCTTTGTTGTTTGCAGCTGCCACGAAGGGCTGTCCTGCCATGCCATGCTAATTTGGAGCCAAGTGAATATGAACTGAAACCTCCAAGAACTGTGAGAAATAAATCTTTCCTTCCTTAACTTTGGGCATCAGGTATTTTTTTCTCAGAGATGAGTAAAATCTGATTAAGACAGATAATCATGTAAAATACAATGGTAGCAAATATATAATTAATAATGTGCTATGATCCAAAGAAATATGAGGGATACTTTTTTTCTTACCATTAAAAAAAACTTGTTTAACTCACTGATTTCATTTTGTGACAGGAATAAAAGAACTCACTGAGGTCAGCAATATGGTGTTAGAGACAAGTGAAATATTACCAATAGGACTATAACTTGCCAGAATACACATAATAAACATTGACTGCTTTCTTCCAATGAAAGTAGAGAAAATGGGAAAAGACGACCACTAGAGAAGTAAAACACTCATTGAGGAAAAGGACTCTGATATATGTCCATGATGATCAAAAATTTTAAAAACTAAAAATGACACCATTAATGTCAAATTTCTTCATGCTTACATGTAAAGGTTATTCATGAATTCATCTTTTCTTTTTGTGTTTGTATAATAAAACTGTTTGCCTGTGTGTCTTTTTTCTTAGATAAACAAAATCTGTGCATGTCAATAAAAATGTAAGATTCTTGATTTTTGTAACAAATACCATAGACAAGATGACTTAAAAAATAAGTATTTATTTTCTTAGAATTCTCGAGTTTGAAAGGTTGAGTTCAGAGTACTAGCATGGTTGCTTTCTACTGAGGGTCAGCTTCTTGCTTTTTAGGATCCATATCATTGTATCTTCACATGTCAGGGGTTTGTGAAAGAGCATAAGCAAGAACAAGCTTTCTAATTCTCTCTCTCTCTCTCTCTCTCTCTCTCTCTCTCTCTCTCTCTCTCTCTCTCGTACACACACACACAGGCACAGAATTGAATTTAGTGTCCTCTGCACACTAGGCAAGTGTTCTATCAATTAGACATACCTCAATATAAGGTATCATCCTTGTAAAGGGACCTTTCCCATCATGAAGGACAGGCCCCAATGAATTGTTCTTATATAACATACTCCCATTATGGCTTGTGTCAAGATGTCCCTACAAAGCCTCTTGTGGTCAGACTATGAACTGAAACATCTGCAAATGTGAGTTACGGTAAACATTTCATCCTATAACTTTTGTTTCTGGGAATTTTTTCTCAGCAATGACAAAAGTAACTAAGAATTTGAAACTAGGAGTGGGGTCATCACTGTGACTGTACCTGACAATGTGGTTTAGGGAACTTTGGAAATGACTTATGGAAAGAGTATGGAAAGACCTGGATATGATGGCTGGAGAAGCTGCTCTGTAATGCCTTAAGTTATACTAAATAGGAGATGAGGCCAGAGTTCAGAAGATCAGAATGCTGATATAAAACCTGCTGATAAAGACCAGGCTTTGGATATTTCTGTTGGATAGAAAGATTGAATTAGTTGTTGGACTGCAGATGATGTGTTACACATTGGCAGAAAATACATTTCGTTGAGTCCAGTAACTTTCCCTGAGACTGATGTTAAAGACAGCATAGTGATTAATAGTGATGAATAAATTTTAAGATGGTCTAATATTGAGGCAGTGGTATGAGTACTGTTGAGGGCTTTGGACCAGATCAATATTGAGAATCAAGAGTAAATTGCCCAACAGAATGATTTAAAACATTTTGAGTTTGGCCAGAAAGGAAAGTCCAACAAAGCTGTGAATTGCAAAGACAGAACACAGGAGAAATTGGTTGCTGAGAAGGAACAGGACAATGGAAAAATTTGCCTGAGGACAACACAAGACATAGAAAGACTGTAACATTTACAATGATGAAAGAATTTGTTTTGAGAAGAGAGCACAAGAGAACCATGTTTCTGAATGCCAGCAGCCTACACAATTATTCCCTTGGATTAGCTTCAGAATGCTCAGTAATCCAGGCATTCAACTACTAAAGCTAAGAAAGAAAGAAGCATGACTAGTACTACAACTGGTGGAAGACCTGGGCATCATCCTTGTGGTACTTACATTCCATGTGGAATGCAAGATTTGTGGAGTTGGGAACATTTCTTACTCAAATTTCAGAAGGAGACCTGGAAGGCCAGGCAGTTTGCTCCTGAGTTTGTGAAGCTGTAAGTGTGAAGACAAAGTTTCAGTGGAGGTCTTAGAAAGTTAGAGAAACCAGAAACATGGATCATCTAAGAAAAACTGCAAGGGGTGAGCAACAAAGTTGGACCAGAAACAAACTGTGAGAGCTACCACCATTTCAAATGACTTAGGTGTGGAGCTACCCAAGACCTTTAGAATTTACATCTTGCCACAGACTGCCTTGGATGTTGGACATGGAGCTATAGAACTTTATGTTTGGCTTGCTGGATTTTTAACTTGCTTTGCTCCTTTTCCTTTATATCATCATATTTGTAATAAGAAATTTTTTCTTGTGCCATTGTATGTTGGAAGTCATTCTTCTCAATTGTACAGGGTCTTGCAGCTAAAAGTTTGCCTTAAATCTTAGAGGAGATTTTAGACATAGATTTTTCAATAATGCTGAAATTGTTAGAATTTTGGCAAGTCTTGGAGATAAACTATATGACTTTTGCATAAAGGGATGTTTATGCGTTTTTGTGGATCAGGCATGAAATATGTCATTTAAAAACTTCATGCATTCATAGGTGAGGATTTTCAGAGGTGGATGGATTAAAAATGTGTGATACTGGAATTAAGGGTATGTGATTACTAAATTAGTCCACTGGTTGATTTGGCATAGTTCTGGATGTAGAAATGGGAAGGCTCACCCTGGGTGTTTGTGCTACCTGCACTAAGATTATGTCACCTAGATTCACTCTAAAGGGCAAAAAAAGTTACCATCATCATTGCTGTTGCTGATTCACTACTTTACTGCTTTGCCCACCATGAACTGTTTGTCCTTCACAATCCACACTGCTGTACTACACTGCCTTGGAGCCAGTAATTATGAACTGAAACCTCTACAAACTGGGCTAAAATATACCTTTCCTCTTTTAACTTGGGAGTAGAGTATTTTGTCTCAGCAATGAGAAAAGAAACCAAGACACTTTCCAAAAAGCCTAACGTTAAATACCATCATATGGGAGATTAAAGCCTCATCAGATGGATTTGGAAGAGACACAGTTCAGTCCTTAATATTTTGTCTGTAGCTCTCTAAAACTCAGGTCCCTCTCAAATATAAAATGTATTCATTATTTATGGGAAGCAGAGAAAACAGACTCTCTGAGAGACACCACCTAGACACAGGAATATACCAACAAGAGGAAGACAAGAAGGAAGGAAGTGGGTCCCTTGGACCCTGGAATTCTGAAGTCTGAATTGAAGCCCACAGAGAGAGTAAGAAGAAAATCTTCAATGCAGAAGAATGCAGTAGCTGGAGGCATCTTTGCCTAGAGACAGACTCACTGTGTGAGGGGAGTTGTTGGAATCTGGGGACACACAGACACAGTGAAAGTGGTGGCTGGTGACACCAGAGGCCTCTGTGGAGAGACTTAACAATGGAAGGGAGCAGCACACGTGGAGTATTGTACTGGCTGGTAGTGAATACAAGGGACTCAGTCCTCCTGAAGGAGAGATCAATTGGCCAGGAGCCATTTTGGAGTTAGACCGGGTAAGCTTGGAACCAGAAATCCAGCTTACTCCCAAGGATCCTAGCTGGGTACAGAAGAGTGGAAATTGTGTGGACTGTGGCAAGTCCAATTAGTCTGGTCTCAGGGCAGGCCTGCTAACGTTGTCTACTACTCCATCATAAATCAAGTCCTGGCTTGTGGGAATACAGTGGCATGATTCAGGATGCTATCTCCACAGGCTATCTACTAGTGAATCTAGTGAGAATTATGGAAATGAACTTCTTTCATTAACAAAGCAACTGAATGAGGCTCTGGAAAAATAAAATCAGAAATAATCTCAAATAATTATTGATATTACCAAAATGCACACCATGTTTAGTGATGTTAGAGTAGACATGGACAAAAAATAGACAAACAAATCATGGAAGCACAACATAGGAAACAAATAAAATCCATAAAACAGATTCAAGCAGATATCTGGGAGAATAAAAACTCCACTGAAAGTATTTGAAGCAGATTAGGCTAATGTGAGGACAAGATCTCAGATATTGAAAACAGACTTGCAGTTAGTGACCAGGAAAGGAAAGATTTGTCAAAAATAGCAAGGGAACATTAGAAATCAATCCAGCAGCTACTAGATGAAACTAAGAAGAATAATTTAAGATTAATTGGAGTCAATGAACAAGCAGGAGATACCTCAAATGACATTAAAAACATGTTCACATACATCATGACAGAAAACTTTCCTAGTAAAGAAAAAAATTCACATGAAAACAAGTGAGGCATATAGCACTTCAATTAGCAATGATCAAAAAAATCTACATCTAGGCATATCACAGTCAACATCCCAGAAATTTGACACAAGATTAAAATCTTAAAAGATGTTAGTGAAAACCAACAAATCAATTCTAAAGGAAAGCCCTTGAGAATTTCAGCTGACTTCTCCACTCAACCTTCAAGTCAAGGAGAGCTTGGAGTGAAGTACCCCAAGTTCTTAAGGAAAACAACTTTCAACCCAGATCTATGTATCCCACAAAAATATCTTTTAAAATTGATGGAGAAATGAGATACTTCCACGAAAAAGAACATCTGAGGAAATTTATGACCACCACACGAGCACACCAAAATGTTCGGAAAGACATTTTAGCAAGAGATAATAAGGACTACAACTCCATGAACCCCAATGGAAGGAATCCACCAGGAAAAGCAAACAATTAGAGGGAAGAGAAAAAATAAAAGGAGGAGGCAATAATGAGAAAATAACATGACAAGGATAAGAAAATACATGTAAGTTTTAACAATTAATGTTAATGGTCTCAATTCACTGGTCAAAAAACACAGACTGGCAGGATGAATCAAGAGGCAAGATTCAACAATATGCTGTATACAAAAAAAAACACATTTAATTAAAAAGAAATTCATAAGATGAAAGTCAATGGATGGAAAACAATACTCTATGCAGCAGGAATCCAGAAAAAAACAGGAATTGCTATTCTATTTGCACATAAAGTGAATTTCAAGCCAAGACTGATTAAAAGACATAAAGAAGGTCATTACATACTGGTAAAGGGAACAATCCAAAAGGAAGAGATAAAAGATATATATATATATATGAATGCCAAAATATTAGTACACAGAGTTACATAGAACAATTATTTACAGACATGAAAAATCAAATAACCCTTAATACAATTGTATTGGGAGACCTCAGTGCTCCACTGTAATAAAAAGAAAAATTCAATAATGAAATGTCAGAACTAAAACCAACTTTTGAGCAAATGGACTTACTAGATGTCTGTAGAGCTTTTCACCCCATAACATGAGAATACACATTCTCCCCAGCTGCACATGGGACATTCTGTAGACCATATATTTTCTTATAGGACATTCTTAAGTAAAGATAAAGGAATTTAAATTATCCCATCATATCAGATTATAGTGCAATGAAATTGGAAATATATGACAAAAGAAACCACAAGAACTTCATCAACACATAGAAATTAAATGGCACCCTATTGAAGAATCAATTGGTCACAGATGAAATTAAAGAAGAAATTAGACAGTTTTTATAGAAGAAAGTTATGAAATATACTATCTTTCCTTAAGAAATTAGAAATAAAATACAGGATAAAACCAAAAATGAATAGAAGAAAATAATAAAGATCAGAAAGCAAAATCCCTTATCAATATTCCAACTTCATTTTTCATAAAGATTAACACATTGATTCTTACATTTTTGTAGAAATACAAAAGACTCAGAATAGTCTGAATAACTTTGATAAATAACAAAATTAGTGCTCCAACCCTCCTCAATCCCATTACTTATCTATCAGGAATTTACACCAATGATGACAAAATAACATTCATATCAAGATAGACAAATGACCAAGGTAACAATTGGAGGTGAGGTCCTGAGTGGTGACGGTGATTTAATAAAAATCTACCTTCCAGGTATTTACCTCTTAACCCTACAGTGATAGATCCATGAAGTGCAACATGCAAGTTTTAAAGCTGTCAATGTAATTATTATGATTTCATGAGGGCCCTCCCACAATGGTTGGAGGGATTCCTTGTTCCAAGATTTAACTAAATGATGGAGACCACTATGAAGCAGCTTTGAGCAGGATTTAAAATTAACTAATTGGCTTTCTTTGTTTATCTATGAGTCTGTCCTAGGCCTAGGCCTGTTGTCTGGAGATGGGCAGAGGGTTCATAGTAAGCAAACCTCTCTGCATCACTAGTCCTGGATAAGACTTATAGTGGCCTGGGATAAAAAAAATGCCTCAAAAGACAAAATAAGGCCACAGCTGAGGATACTTGGCTCTAACCCTAATTAACTAGTTGAGACTTCAGCTGCAGGCATCTCACTCTTGCTGCTTCATTCCAGCCATGAATGTCATCATGGAGATAAGACATTTCTCTAAATTGGCATTATTTACTGCTTAGAGAAGTCTTTGAAGTGACTCCCAAGGTCCTGCTCAGTTCCCATGCTTTCCTCCTTATCCCCTATCACTGCATGAAAAACTAATAAATGTGGGCCACAAAGAGAAGCTCTTTGTCTCAGTCTCCAGTGTCTTGAAATCTGCTAGAGGATTTTGATCTTCCAGGAGCCTTAAAATCATACTACTTGTCTCATTTACTTAAGCCTTTGTTGTACACTCATTTGGGAGATTGGGGATCTTGGCCAGGTCCCCAATTACTAAAACCTTGACACCAGATTTTAACCCATGAACTGGAGAATATATGGGAAGAAGGTGTTGCAGAAATACAATTTGATAAAGGTCCTTTCATTTTTGATGTAGCACTTACATTTGCTGATGCAAGTTTAAGGTTCCAATCTCTTGTAGTCCTTTAAGCACTGGAATGAATGGAAGAGGCATCCCAGTAACTTGTGAGTGCAATAGGAAGCTTTACAACCCAATTAGGTCCAATTTCTTGGCAGAGTTTTGCCAAGGTGTTCCTTAGAGTCCAGTTTTGTCTCTCCATCTACCCCAAGCTCTGAACTCAATAGATTGTAGCTCCTAAATAAACCCTACCACCTTTGACAGGCCTTGGGCTACTTGACCCACAAAAGCAGGTCCATTATCTGAACCCACCATTATGGGAAGCCCATCTTGGAGTATAATCAAGTCTGGGTCATGGCTATAACCATTTACTTAGATGTTTTAGTCCTGGTGGGAAGTGCCTCCATGTTGGACACCACTACAACACAGCTCTGAGCAGGATTTAAAATTAACTAACAGGGGCTTGGGATTTAGCTCAGTGGCTTAAGCATCTGCCTAGCAAGTGCAAGGTCATGAGTTCGATCCCCAGTACCAAAATAAATAAATAAATAAATAAATAAATAAAATTAACTAATTGGTGTTCTATGTTTATCTGTGAGTCTGTACTAGGTCTAGGCTCTTGCTTGGCTGTGGGAGCTGATTTGTAGCAAGTGAACCTCTATGAATCACTGGTCCTGTCATTACCTGTGATGCCAGAGATACCTCAAAAGGCAAGATAAGGCCACAGCTGAGGACCCCTTGCTCAAGCACCAATTACGCAGATAGAGACTGCAGCTGCAGGCATCTCATTTTTGCAGTCTCACTCCTAGCATGCATGTTATCATGGAGCTAAGATGGTTCTTCTTAATTGGCATAATTTACTACTTGTAGAAGTGTTTGATGTGATTCCAAAGGTCCTGCTCATTTCCTGCACTTTCCTCAGCCTCCCTGCTCTTTGTTTGGACCTAATAAATATGGATATGGGTGGCTCAGATAAGTCTTTCTTAACCCTGAGTCTTGAACTTGGCTAAATGGTTTTGATCTTCCTGGAGCCCTAAAATCATAACAATTTTCTCATTTATTTAAGCCTTTGCCTTACACTCATTTGTGAGATTGGGAATCTATGTCAGGACCCAATACCTCCACCCAACCCAAGTAAGTGGAGATAAGATTAGTAGGTACATTTTGTTTCCACTCATGGATTTCAGTTCAGTAATGAAAATCTCAACATCCTCAAATGGCAACATCCCTTATCTTTGGAAACTGAGCTGCCATTGAGGCTACAGATATGGGTTGCTAAGGGTACAGGGTTCACAAAGAGCAGCCATCGAAGTACACAAAGCCTAAAGTTTTGGTACAAAGAAATAACCACTGAGAAAAATTTGACATGGCAATCTTTCCTAGGTGGATGAGGCTATATAGTTCCTGTATTACATAAAGTCCCAGATCCTCAGGTAGAAAAACCTTACCTCCTGGAAAAACCTGCCACCCATTTTCCTGAGTGGTCCTTTCTGTCTTTGCCCACTTAAATTCCTTTTTTGAATAGTGAGGTGCTTTAAGTAAGGTGGCCACTGAAACATAAGCCAAGTGAACCTGCTGGCCTGAGGCAGATTGTTTAACAGCTGTGTCAGCTACCCAGTTTTCTTGAGCCTCCAAGGGTCATCATTTTGAAGTTCTGGACAGTGCATCACTGCCAGCTTAGAAGGCAACCAGACAACTTGCAACAGGTTTAAAATTTCTTGAGAATTTTTAATGTCCTTTCCTCTCATTGTCAAGAGGTCTCCCTCCCAGTAGATAGTGCCCTTCACATGTAGAGTAGCAAGTGCATAATGACAGTCAGTATAGATATTCCTTTTATTTTATCCTTCCTCCAGAGCCCATGTGAGTGCTATAAGCTTAGTATGTTGTGCTGAGGTCCCAAGAGGCAGTTCCTCTGACCAGACTGTTTGATCTAAGGTGATGAATGGCACCCCTGCCCTTCAGACCTCGTTGATTACCATGCTTCTGCCATCAGAAAATTAAGTTAAGTCAGAATGTCCTAGAGGGGGGCAACTTGTAGATCTAGCCAAGCTGATTACAACATCTCAATGACTTAAGTGCAGTCATACTGAGGTATCTCTAAGGATGAGGTCAAAAGAGACGCAGGGTTAATGGTTTTTGAGGTTTCTCATGGTGAGTTTAAGATCTTTTGAAAAGGCTTGCTGATACTGGGCTAATCTGGTTCCCAAGAGCCATTTACCACCAGGATACCTTAGCAAAGGCTGTACTGCATGAGATATAAACACACTCAAATTCTGTCCCAGAGTCATTCTGTCTGATTTCTTTACTAGTAGCACTGTGGTGGCATAGGCAAAAAGGCCATCTCACTGACACTAGGTCCAATCATTTTAACGTGTATACCAAAGGTCTCTTTCAAGGTGTCAAAATTTCTGTTAGGGACAACAATGACAACAACACAAACCAACCAACAAACAATGGTATATAGGATTTCAAAATAAAATGATAGAAATCTAACAATGGTTGCTATATTACATTTAATTATCTTCAAAATAGTTGCTCAGGTTACCGATACAAGCATGCAAGACTGATAGAACAACATAATTTCTCTTTGAGCAGTTGCTTTCCCTTTTACTATGCCTATTGTAACTTTTGGATCTTATTTACTCTTTCAGTTTCATGCACTAGTGAAACAATATGGTATTTACACATACAAGTCTGATATATTTCACTTAGGAGTATGGTTTCCAGTTGTATCCATTTACCTATAAAAGCCTCAAGTTTATCATTATTTATGGCTGAGTGGCATTCTATTGTATAAAAATATCACATCTTTTTATCCATCCCTCAATTTATGTGAATTTGGGTTGTTTCTAAGATCTGTCTATTTCAAATTGTGCAGCAGTAAAAATGGGTGCACATATATCTCTGTCATATAATGTTTTTAATTCTTCTGGGAAAATATTCAGAAGGGAAATATGAGAGTTGAATTAGACCTTTAATCATATAGTTTGAGGAATATCCACACTGATTTCCACCAACAATGGAGAATGATTCCTTTTTCCCCACAGCACTGCCAGTATTTGTTATTGGTTAATTTTTTCATGGTAGCTATTCTTTCTACAGTGAGTTGGTATCTCAGTGTTGTTTTAATTTGCATTTCTTGAGTGACCAATAATGTTGGACATTTTTCATATATTTTTAGGCATTTGTATTTCTTCATCTGAGAATTCTACATTCATCTCAGAGGTCCATTTTTATATTGAGTCTATATATGGTAGGCCTAATTTTTAAAAATTCTTTATACATTCTAGATAAAAGCCCTTTGTCTGAGGGACTGTTGGAAAAAAAATTTTTCCCAGTCTGTAGATGTTCTTTTCACTCTATTGGTTATTTTTTTGATGTATAAAATATTTAGTAAGGTAGGATCCCAACTGTTAATTCTCTCATTCAGTTTGGTTTTTATTTATGAACTCTGCCTATCCCTATGCCCTTAAAATTTCTACCTAATTTTTCTTCCAAAGGATTGGAGTTTCTGTCTTAATATTTATATATTTGATCCATTTTGACTTTACTTTAGTTTAGTGCATGGTGATAAGCATGGGTCTATTTTAAGTCTTCAGCATGTAGAAAGTCATTTTTTTCATCACCATTTATTAAAGAGACTGTATTACTTGCAGTGAACATGTTTATTAAAGAAAAGGTTGCTGTCTTTGTAGTTGTGTCTGTCATCTGTTCTGTTCCATTGATCCTCAGGTCTGTTTCTTACTTTCTTTTTTTTCCAGTACCATTCTAGTTTTATTAAGGCAGCTCTGAAGTATAATTTCAAGTCAGGAACTGTGATACTTCAGGCCTTGCCTTTGTTTCTCAGGATTGTCTTTTCTATTCTAGGTCTCTTATGGTTCCATATGAATTTGAGGAATGTTTTCTCCATAGCTATGGAGTATATTAGTGATATTTTAATCAGGGTCACATTAAATCTTTGTAACAGTTTTGGGAGTATGGCCTTTTTTCACAATGCTACCTCTTCCTATCCATGAATAAGAGATAGATTTCCATTTTCTGAATTCCTCTTCAATTTCTTTTTTCTCAGTACTGTAATTTTCCATGTATAAATCCTTACTTCCTTTGTTAGACTGATTCCTAATTATTTCATTTTTGATGTCATTTTGAAGGGAGTAGTTTCTGTAATTTCTCCCCCAGTGAGATTGTTTTTGTGTATAGGAATTCTATAGATGTTTAAGTATTGACTTTGTACCCAGCTACACTGCTGAATTTGTTTATTATGTCTAGAAGTCTCTTTGTGGGGTTTTTGGGTCTTCTATGTAGAGGATCATGTCATCTACAAATAATGGTAATTTAACTTCTTCCTTTCCTACCTTTATTCCTTTTATTTGTCTCTCCAGTCTGATTGCTCTTGCTAATGTTTCCAGAACTATATTGGATAGGAATGGTGATAGTTAACATCCTTGTCTTGTTCTTGATTGTAGAGTGAAACTTTTTAATTTTTGACCAGCTAGTATGATGTTGGTTCTTCTTTTGTCATAAACTTTTTTTATTAAATTGAAGATAAAATTATCTGGTCCAATTTTCTCCAGGTTTTTTTTGTTGTTGTTGTTTTGTTTTATCATGAGTGAGGTGAGGACTTTATTAAAAGCTTTTTGCTGTATCTGTTGAGATGATCATGTGATTTTTATCTTTTGCTCTGTTTGTATGATGTATTATGTTTATTGATTTGCATATTCCTGGATTTCTAGGATGAATCCCACTTGGTCATGGTGTATAATCTTCTTGATGACTTACTGCACTCTATTTGCTAGTATTCTATTGAAGCTTTTTGTATCTATGTTCATTAGAGAGATTGGCCTGTAGTTTTCTTTATTGGTTGGGTCTTTCTCTGGTTTTGATATCAGGATAATATTTGCTTCCTAGAATGAATTAGCAAGAATTGTTTCCCTTTTGATTTCCTTAAAGAATTTGGAAATATTTGTATTAAAATAACTATGATTTTCTTGTGTAATTTAGCTGTGAAATCATTAGAACCTGGGATTTTTTATTGATAAGATTTAAATAAGATTTCAGTTTTCTGAACAGGTATTGGGTTTTTCAAAAGTTTTATAACTTCTTTATTCAGCTTTACTCATTCATATATTTCTAGGAATGTGTCCATCTCTTCTGTGTTTTCATTCCTATGAGAGTAAAGATTTTAAAAGTAGGTATTCATGAATTCCTGTATTTCCATTAGGATCTATGGTTTTTTCCACGTTTTTCATTTCTTATTGTGGGAATTTTTTACATTTTTTTAAGGGTTGCTAGGGGCTTATCAATTTTAATTATTCTTTCAGATAACCCACTTTTTGGTTCATTAAATTTTTGTATTGTTTTCTTAGCCTCAACTGCATTAATTTCTGTTCTGATATTTATTATTTCCTTTCTTCTTTGTGCTTTGAGTTTGATTTGTCCTGTTTTTAGAAGTTTGAGAGGCAACACTAGGTAGTTTATTTGTGCTTGATCTGTTTTCCTGATATTATAATTCACTTCTATAACTAACTTTCTGAGGGCTGCTTTCCTCAGATTCCACATGTTCTGGTAAATTTTATTTGCATTTTTGTTTGATTGTATATGTTGTTTAATTTATTCTTTGATCTCTTCTGTAACTCATTGGTTGTTCAATAGGGTGCTATTTAATTTCCATGTGTTGATGGATTTTTTGTGGTTTCTTTTGTCATTAATTTATAATTTCATTGCACTATTGTCAGATATATACATGGAATAAGTTCAATTATTTTGTATTTATTTAAGAATGTTATAATGGGCAGTCTGTTTTAGAGAATGTCCCATGTGTAGGTGTGAAGAATGTGTTTTCTGGTGGTGTTGGGTATAACACTCTGCACATGTTTACTAAGTTCATTTGTTCACATATTTGATTCAGTTCTGTTATTCCCAGGTCAATGGAAGTGGACTCCCAGTCCCCATGGGCCTAACTTTTGCTCACTGGGCATAGCTTCACAGTCCACTTTGACCTCACCAAAGGTTCCTGGATGACTTTAATCTGTTGGGTGTAGACTCCTTCTCACCATGGGCCTCGCCAAGTGTTCCCAGATGATTGAGGGTCACTGAGCATGGACTTCCAGTCTCCATGGACCTCAAAGAATTTTTCCAGGTGTTGTCATATCACTACTAGATAATTCTTACTCAACTGTGGTATTCCCAATTGTTCAAAGATGATTTCAGGTCACTGGGCATGGACTCCAGTTCCCTGTGGGCCTCATCAAGGGTTTTAGATAACTCTATTCCCTCCTTTTTAAGCCTTGTGCTGAGGCTTGGCTGTAGCTGCATAATTAAGCACCTAAAGTCAACAGTATGTTGTAGTCCCCATGAATTCCCTCAATTGCCTCTTGGTGATGGGTACCCTCAGGCCCTGGATGGCCTGAATCCATGAAGTCAACAGGACTTGTGTTTCATTATTCAATACAAATCCAATAAACTTAAAGGTTTGCATACAAATTTGAGCCTTTTTCTTTGAAATCTTTTCTTGGAGTAGTCCCAGGAATTTTTTATCCCTTCTTGGCATGGTTCATAGATTTAAGTGACCAAAATCAAGTCATCTACATATTGTAACAGGTAGATTTTAGAGCTTTTTTGGCTGAAAGGGATAAGGTCTCTGGGCAAGGCTTTTCCAAACATTGTTGGTGACTTGCTAAATCCTTAGGAGAGCCTTGACCAGGTTAACTGACATATTCCTCCATCTTCCAGTTCTTCCCACTCAAAAGAAAACATTGCTTAGGAATGTACTGACAAAGGAATACAAAAGAAGGCAACTTTCAAATCTAATACACTATACAAAGTTCAACTTAGTGGAAGGAGACTAAGCAGGGTATAGATATTTGAAACTGTAAGGTGAAAAGTGGTGACTACATTATTCATAGCCCTAAGATCCTAGACCAGCTTGTATTCATTAGTTCCAAGTTTTCATACTGGTAGGAAAGTTGTATTCCAAGGGGATTGTCATTCCTTTAATATTCTTGCCTCAAGTAACCACTGTAGTAGGGTTTTGTGCCTCTAATGTCATTGGATATTGTCATAAGCTCATTGGTTTAGTGAGTCCCACCAACTCTACCACTACAGGAGGTATGTAGGCAACCAAACCCACCATGGTTGCCTTCTTTCTAACCCAGAGGAAATTGCTGAGTCCAAGAGGGGGTTTAGAGCCATGAACAAGGGTCTCATTTTCTCTAGCTCCATGAGGAACTAGAGTCTTTACAGGAAGACTAGAACCAAAACATGAGCTTCAAGAGAGGGAAGATCTCTGGGAGTCAGGATGAATTCTGAGGGGGTGAATGAAATTTGTCCTCACAGCTTGCAAAGTAAGTATCTGCCCAGAATGAGGAAAGAACAGTGAAGCATAAGCACAAAAGAATGACTAAACACTTTTTTCTGAGCCAGACCTTCCAAGAATCACAAAAAGAATAAGAAGTAGTTTGGCCAGTTATGCCCTGTGCATTTATTTTCTTGCTTAAAATTGGGGCCACTGGCTGAATGACTATGGATATGTCAGCTTCCATATCCACAAGGAGTGGAACATACTTTACCCCAGTAGTAACAGTTAACATGGGTTCCTGGGACTGAGAGGCAGGAACACATGACCCCATCAGTATGAAACTTCCCCTGCATCCACCATAGCACTTTCTTTACCTGTTCTATCTTTCCTTTTTCTTAAGCAATTTTGGTCATTCCTGCTTAAGTTGTTCCATCTCCTTTCAGCAGGCAAACTGGTTTAGGTCTGATGAAACACTTCTCTTTCCCTTTGGATATCACTTCCCATCCCTTATTTTGCTTCCTGTCCCTACCTGTCCTTTTTTTTATAAGTTGATAAGATCACCCTTGGCTGTTTCTCCTGAACTTTCCACTTTCTGTCCTCTCTCATTACAAGCCTTCTGAGTCACCTCTACTTAGATATACTCTAATGTCAGGCACTGCTTGAGTAACAAAAGACATGTGTGCCATGTGAGCATTTCCAGTCAGGTGGTGTGAACATACCATAAGCTTCCTAAAGGCACTCATGAAAGCAGAGGGACTCTTGTGAGTTTCCTGGTATACTTCTGCTACCTTTTGCAAATCTGTGGGTTAGCAGGCTGCCACATTAATCCCTTTCAGTAAAGCTGTATGGTGATCATTCAGACTTTTAATCCCATCTTGTTTTGGGATTCCAATTTGGTGTTTCCTAGCACAGCACATGTGTCCACCTGTCTGTAGCTTCTTGTGGTTTTCCTAGCCCTTCAGCTTTTACACATTTTCCTGCCTCCTTCCATATTCTTTCTCTCTCTCTCCACTGAGGTAAATAAAATATATAGTAATTGCTCTATCCAATTGGTCAATCCAATTGGTGCTTCCAGTGTTAAATACTAATTCCATCAAATTAATCAGAGCATACTTCTGTTCAAAGAATGAAGAATTTTGAGATTTCCAGTTATACAATTCACTAGAGCTGAAGCGGATGTCAATAAAAATGGTCTGAATTGCTGCTCCAGGTCCTGGCAGCATTGTTGCTCACAGAGGCAAACACAACCTGGGAACGAGGATGAAACTTCCTCCACAGCACCCATTGCATTTTCACCTGCTGCCATATGACCAGTGTTTCCCTTAGTCTTGGAATCCTCCAAGCAGAACTCAGTCTCTATGGAACCCAGTTCTGCACACTGCAAGTTCCCTCTCATATTGGGACCCACCAAATGAAGTTCAGTTTCTTGGGAATCTGGATCCACAGGCTGCATATTCCATCTCGTGTTAGGACCTGTCGAGTGCAACTCAGCCACTTCTGGAATCTGGGATCACACACCTTGCATTCCCCCTCATATCAAGATCTCTAGAGCAGAACTCAACATCCCTGGAGTCTGGGCTTGCATGTGTTCCATCTTATATGAGGACCCACCAACCAGAACACAGTCCCTCCAAAATCTGGGCTTACATGCTCCAGGGCATGTCCCAGAGAGGTTGGTGACAGGCTGCCCAACAAGGCAGAGACAGTACAAAAGGAGTCAAGGTTTTTTCCTCTGAAGTTGGGTGTAATAAACGTACCTTCACATCACAAGGCTTTTCTTGAATTACTAGCCCCCATTCAGGAAGACTTCAAACACATAGCTTAAACCAGGAAGGGGGCACTCAAACCACTCAACCAGGAATCAATATATGGAAACTGATCTGGATGCCCCCGGTTTCAGGTAACTATATTTCACACCATGTTGGCTATCTTAAGGTTGAATTTTCCCTCCGCCAGCCACCCAACCTTAAGGGCAGGCCATTTCAATTTGCAAAATGTCTGGAGTTACTTTTCCTCATCTTAATTCCATATTCTCCACCACATTTGAAGTTATCACAACAGCTGAGCATGCATTTTACTACAGTTGGCTTAATGCCACTTGATCCCATTGTGACCACTGTTAACAAATGTGCAAATCCTGAAGCCTATCTTAGTCAGTCCCCTCCCCTTCCTTTCTTTTCCCAGCCAGTCCTGCTAGAAACAAAATCCAAGGCCAGCTAAACTTGAAAGTATGGTAATGGCCCCCTCTGCTGGCATTAGGCAATAAATGCATGCACTCGACATGGAGACAAACACAAATGACAAAAGACCCTGGGTGAAACACACATTACCCATCCTCAAAATTTGGAACAAACTCAGAGAGAGCTCCTTGACAAACAGACCCAAAACCCACCATGTCTGGTGTGCGGGGTTCTTCCCAGATTCAACAAACAACCAAATGCCAGCAAAGAACAAAACAAATACTTTACTGAGCCATGTGCTATTTGCCTAAATAGGACATGAAAACCAAACTAGAAGCACTTACCTTGATCAGTGGGTAGGTACTCAGTTGTTTCTGTCTCATGGCCATAGGCATCTACACCATCAGTCATCCCGGGAGGCTGGCTGAAATCAGCAAGGGTGCCCTACTGCCCCGAAATCAGCTGCTGAGCAATGAGGCTTTGGGGCTTCTTCAAAGGAGGGTGTCCTCATAGGTAAATCTCACTGGAAGCCTCCAAAAATGTTACAGCATGCTCAAGAAATTTACTCACAAGACACCAAGATTTGAGAAGCAAACGAGATTTATTAAAACTGCAGTGGTCAGTCAGCACAGGCCATTGAAATATTTGGCTAATGGCTGGCTGGTGCAGATTCCTTTGTTCTCCTTTCTTATAAACCACTGTATGAGTTCACAAGGTCAGGGGATTACCATGAATTCCACCCTCTTACAGCACTATTATTGCTTTAGAATGTTACAAGACACTCATACATATCTAGTTAATTGACACACAGAATGTGGGTAGCAGACAGCTTTGTCATCTTGTGGCAAAACCCATTTTCCCATTTTTGTATTTTTCATGGCTAATTAAGTGAGAGGAGGAGGCTTTTTGGAGATCTAATTGAAGTTTACTGTTTGAGGTCTAACTGCTAGCTAAGCTTCTAAACTATGACATACAGGCCATAAAATAAATGAAGTATTCAAGGTTTTGGGGCTTTCCAAAGAGAAAAAATGGCAAAGAAAAAGAAATCAAATAGTGGTCAGGGTTATGAATGCCCTAACAACCTAATCTAAATCTAATTATGTCCCATTGTTTTTATCTCCAAATACCATCATATTGTAAGCTAGGGCTTCAATATATGAATTTGTGTTTTGAGGAAAGAATATTATCAATTATACATCATTCTTCTCGTGAGGCTTCTATTGCAATAAATACATGGAAAATTTTTGTTTTTGTATTATTAATTTTAGCTTAATTTAAGGATGTAGTTAGGGAGAAAGTTGCTCACCAAGTGAAACATTTGAATATAGATATGAAAAGATATAAGTCTTGTTCACTAAGGAAATAGCCCTTTTAGAAGAAGGTAGTAGAACAAATCAGTTCTTTGGCATGACTAGAGAAGCAATTGGCATTTGAGCCATTCAATTCTTCTCTGAACAGGTTTGGTGATATATTTCATCACAACTTGGCTGTACTGAGAGCACTGTGAATTCTCAAATGGAAATTTTAATGTACTACTCATTTTTTTATGTTTTTATTCAGTGGACTTGCTCACCAATTGTTCTAGTATGACAATCATCAGAACATTAAAGAATTCTGTGATCTACAAAGTTTATGCATACTTTTTCATCATAGGCATTTATTTTACTTCCCAAGTTGTGTGATTCCAGAAACATTGTTTTAGAACAGAATAATAAATATGAACTAAATTATATTAAAAATTCATAATTCTCAATAGCCCAGAGGAATAGCTTATTTCATATTTAAATTTTATTCAGCTAAGGTTAAACTTTAAAGCCAGTCATGTATACCTTGCTGTAATCCCAGCACCCAGGAGGCTGAGGTAGGAGTTCTAGGCCAGCCTGGACTGCATAATAACACTGTCAAAAAAACCAAAACAACAACAACAAAATTAAACACATTGAGAGTTTGCTAAAAGTTAAGATGAAATATTTAGCTCAAAGATACATTTATCACTTACTTATTACCATTATATTGTACATTAAATGTAATTATATTTATAATTGGCAAGACAGTTATTCTAGTAAAACTACTGATGTAAAACCTCATGATAAGTTTGAGGAAATTATTCTCCTTGGTTTAGTAAATATCTCTAAACAAAATGAAGCTGAGTAGAGAATGTGTAGAAATTTTGTATTAGTAAAGAACATTTATACTAAGGAAGGGCTATTTTTTAAGATTATGTAATTTGGAAAGAGTACACAAAGATCCAGCCTAAATTTCTGGAAAGGAATGTTGTGCTTAAGCAAAGTGACCATGTGTGATAAGCAGGTATGCCTTAGTCTTCTCCTTGGATTTTTAAAAGGCTTTCACACATTAATTTTATTTTCCCTTGAGGTGTTCTCATGCAAATATTAACATTAATACTTCATTTATAAAATAATACATTTTAGGTGAAGAAAATTGCCATAATTTTAAAAAGCAACATAAGCTAAACATGCATCTTTAAGTGATGAACCTGGATCACACCCTGAATCATAGAGACACTTAGCAGTAAAGCAGAGACAAAGTACAGCAAAATCTCTTTAAATAAAAGTTCATCCTCCACGAATAAATATAATTTCCGTAGGTAACAAACAAGCCCAAAATTTAATTACTTAGCTTGGATTATGTTGTTCACTTTTCCAGCTGGATGATTTGACTCTTGTATGCAACTGATACATTGGAATTACTTATGCCAAGTAAGAAACAATATTTAAATCTTTCGAGTGAATAACTGCTTTGCCTTGCAACCTACATGAATTGCCATATGTGCATTCTGCCATGATTTCATAGAAAACTCTTATAATAATTATTTTGCTTAGAAATCAAAAATTGTTGAAACAGTAGCACAATTTAACCAAATGTTTAATCACTTCCCAAATGACGTAGAAATTTAGAAAACCAAAGTCTTGTTTTGGTTTTGTATAAAGAAACAATTGTTTAGTTGACCTTGAAGACAGAATTTCAGCAGAACTGGACATGTAATTAGTACTCTTCCCTTTTAGTTTTGTCTTTTACAGACCATGTAAACCATTGATCAACTATGGTACATTGTTGTAAAACTGAAAAAAAGACTTAAAATGAAAATCATTTTGTGCAGAAAAACTGAAACTGAATACAATTGCTTTAACATTATCTAGTATATTAACTGAACTCTACTAATTAAACATGCAACACTATCTATCATAAAGAAATCAAACTAGAACTAAGAGTCATGTATAAGTCCTAAAAGAAATTAGAAAAAGTGTTCTACTGACAAGGCCTGCCAAAAGAATTTTTACAAGAATCCTTTTAGATGAAGGTTTAGCCATTAGATTTGTGAACATAAGATGTATCTTACTTATTTTATAATTCATAATGTTTAGCACAATGAGTTACTTATACTGAAAAGTTCAACACATTATTGTTAAAC
>PVLA01014097.1:0-32730 GCA_004027455.1 Hydrochoerus hydrochaeris
ACATTACTCACACTACTCTGCTTAGATGCATTATATTCTGTTCCAGTCATTCTACCTGTCCTAGATTTGAGGGCACAGACAGCAATCCCAAAAATAACAGGATATATTATGGTAATCATCCTTAATTTCCTATTAACTTAATCTAAAGCTCTGTAAAACCTACACTGTTTTACCATGATTGATTGTAATTGAATCTGGTTTGTTGGATCGCTGTTTTGTATTGATAGATTTTATTCAAAGCTGTTATGATTGATAGTATCAAGTCTGCACTGAAGATGACAAGATCCACTAGAATATCCACTCTGGTTTGATTATTACCTGCCTTTGAAGTTTTATACTGTCTATGTTTTATTTTTACTAATATTGTTATTTACTGTTATACTCAATTGTACAGCTATATTCAACTATGCCTGATGATAGACATTCTATTTAAGATAATAAACACAGTAATCATTGTAGATCACCTTGTACTGTGGTTTTATATGACTTTTTGGTTTCATGTTTTTATAAGAATTTATTTTGTTTTGTCTTGCTAAGTTTTGTTTTTCCCTCTAATACAGAAAGGATAGAAATACACATAGAGATTCATGCATGCGTAGCTGTTCACACTCTCACTGTCTGACTATCTACTTTGTATGCTTTAATTTTGTAACTTGAACAACTATTTCTAAGAGGACAATATGTAATTTATTAACTAGTGATTTCTTATTATCTTTTTTTATTGGAGTTCTGTATTATCTCTAACCTTTAAATGCTTTTGTTTCTCTTTAAATAAAAAAAAGAAAATCATATTGCCAACAACCTCGGCATGTGGAATATGACAGTGTCCCATCCACTATACCAGCATCAGTTGGCACAGGTGATTCCCATATTCAGAGATGTTATACATTATATATTCATGGTAATTTATCTTCTGATGTGGCTGGGCCATGTTGCTTTATACCAGAGAGTTTTCCATTCATTTCTCCTTCATATTATATATAGCATATCATTTTGATTTTTTTATATTGTTTGTGTGTGTGCACATGCATGCATTAACCATAATTTTCATTTCAGAACAGAGGAGAATTTTGAGATATTTCTTATTTGAAAGGGCAACTGATAGTATTGATTTTGAGATATTTCTTATATGAAGGGGCAACTGATAGTATTGATAACTACAGTATTCTCCCATCAGAGTGAAAATACCTGTCTAACATACATGGATCACACCAGGTAAAAAAAGAATTCCTTACCTGTTACCACCACTGAGGGTCCCCTATGACAAAAATGACTTGGGCACCTGTTATGGCTTGTGTCTGGATGTCCCCTTGAAACCTCCTCATGCAGTCATGGAGGCACGTTTTGGAAGCAGGCTTCTAGAGTTTGTCTCTGATTCATGGTCCAATGCTGGGATGATGAGTGTGAATGCTACACCCATCTTGGAGCAGGAAGTCTACATATATTATAAGGGACAGAAAGAGTCTTTGTGCACTCTTCCCCTTGCACTGCTTATTTTTACTCTTGTTGCTTTTGCTGTCTTCTGCTGCCATGAACTTTTGCCCTCAGCCATGAGCCACCCTGCCTTGGATCTAGCTGATTATGGAATGAAACCTGCACACACTGTGAGCTGAATAAACCTTTCATTCTTTCATTTTGAAAAGTAACCAACACAACACCTAACTGTCAATTCTTTAGATAAACATATCCAAGCAATGTACTCACTGCAGAATCCTTTGTTTTTCGAAACAAGGCAAGATCCAGCACAACTGCTCCTGCCTACCACGACTCTTTTTAGTAGTTTAATACTAGTTAATCCCACAGTACTAGGTCACCCAGCCCATACCGAAGATTTCTGTAACCTGAAATTATAATGAGAAAGATTAATATTTTTTGTTTCTTTCTTCCTGAAAGGGCCACTTGTACAAATTTACTAATTCCTATGTTACACTGTCTTAGCAAAAACCTCACTGGGCACTCCACCAAAACCAACAGTCATTTTTAAATATATTCTCTCGTTGGGGCCAATTGAAATTTTGTAACAGGAAGTAAACCAGAAATTATCTGTTTTCCACCATTGAAAAAAGTCCAAATACTACCATAACAAAAGGAGGAAAATGGAAAATTCTGCAGCTGTATTCTTTCTTACTTAAGCAAGGTAACTAGAGTCACCCTCTGGACAGGCAAAAAGAATACTACTTATAATTCAGACAGCATTTTATAACAAATAATAACTAGGAATTATCCGTGTGCAGGTATACGTGTGCTACTAGGAATTGAATCCAGGGCCTTCACTCTGAATTACAGTCTCAGCTTTATTTATTTTTATTTATTTATACAGTAATTTGCTAAGTTGCTAAATCACCCAAGCTGGGTTTGAATTTGCCATTCCCCCATGTTAGCCTCCCAGAGTACCTGGATCACAGGTATGTACCATCATACCCAAACTTGAGGCACAAAAGAATCCTTTTAAAACATACAAAAACCCATACATGCTCACTCACAAATTCCCACCTGCTGCATGCTCAGTTGTTTATTAATGCGTCATGGCTAAGTATTTTAAAATTTTATCTAGCACTGCAAACTCCATTTTGGAATTATTAATCACCACTGGCTTATTAGTCTCTTTATTCCTGAACTCAAGTGCCCTAGAGAAACTAAGAAAGAACCAAAAGCTTCAAAAGTACCAATTTTAGGATGTTTTCCTCACCATAGTAGGAAAACTAATGTCTCTTTCAGTTCTGATAGCTCACACTGCCAAAGTCATTCTTCTTTTTCTCTAGCACACACTGAGCATCTTACCTATCTCTCTGAGGGTGCCTCTGAACCTGGTAGAACATATCAGGCTCTGGCAGGATAGCCCTTCTTAGTACTCCTCAGACCTAGTCTAGTGAGCTAATTAATCTGAGGGCCACACATAGATCTATAAGGGAAAGCAGTTGTGAGTTTCTGCAGCCAGAGTAATTGGTGCTTGATACTACAATGGAACATCTCCAGGCAGAATACACAGTACAGTCATGGGTACCTCCACTGGCCACCCATCAGAATACATATATTAAGACTGGTGCCCATTACACGTTACCTATATCAATGAACATGCACTACAGAAGCACATTCCATGGTTAAAACCACACACAGGAGAACCTTTCTGTTAACTTGTTCCAAAGAAACAACTTTAGAAAGAAAGAAAGAAAAAAAAACATGTCTTTTGTACCTAGTTCTAAGACTGTGCTGCCATGTTATACAAGCATTATAGCACCATGTGCAGTGTTTATGGCAGGTCTGTACTGTGTGCTCTAAAGGACAGGAATTTACTAACAGCTTAACATTTTAGATCTGAGTTTGGGTTTCAGTAGAGCTATAGAAGGTCCAATATGTATAAGTTGGATGTAAATTACCCTCACTGGTCACTGATTGAGCCTTGTAAGTGAATGCTGGGGATATTGTGGAGTAGGCTCCACAGTTATAGAACCAATATTATAACAATGTCAATACTATACAACTGAAGAAAAGGCCCAAATTAAATAAAGGAAGACAAAAATGACCTGACAAACAGTAATACTTTTTTTTAATGTCAACCTTACTGAATGAGATAACAAGTATTTTCACAAACTCCCTCCCACATAATACTACAGATCAAGGTTGAGGTATATATGAAAACACACATGACTATCGCAGGGGCTTTTATGTGGACAGAGAGGACAAGGCGCTCATAGGTGGGAGAAGGAGGTTCCTCCATATTAATGCACCTATTTAGCATTTAGAAGGAAAGACACTGAAGCTTTCTCAGCAAGAATAATGTGTATAAGAAAAGGTGAGAGGATAAATTTGGCAGTGGAATTGTAAATACATGCCACAAAAAAAATCACAGTCACTTATTCAGTCCAAATATATCAAAGATTCTCACTATACCCTCGAGAAGATTTTTAAAAATTAACAAGGGAGTATTTTAGTAGAAAAACACAAAGAGCTCTTCCAAAATCCATCTCACTACATGAAAGGAACCGCAGACTTGCTGTTTTGGTTCTAGATCCAAAGCATACACTGCCAAGTCTAAATATAGGACAAGTATTTATAGCTAAGCAAGATTTACATGGTCAGCAATGCTTCCTAGAAGAGATACTTTGGTGATTCAGAAATAAAGATCTTATTGGTTACCAAAACACTAGGGCGGTGGGGAATGAGGAGAAGGGTCACTGATCAAAGGGCGTTAAGTTTCAGCTAGGAGGAATAGACTTTGAGATCTATAGAACAAAAGGTAACTACAGTTAATAATTATATACTTTTATATATTATATATTTTATAATATTTATATGATATAATATTTATATAACTTGTATATATTTATTGTATAATTTATATAATATATTTAATATATTATAATATATTAATTTATATATTATATAATTTATGTATTACAAAATATATATTAATATATTATATATTTTATATATTATATATTTTTTATATTTTAACACAACTAAGAACGAATTTCAAATGTCTCACCATTAAAAATGAAAATATGTAAGGTGATGAATGTTACTTTGTTTGGTTTACTGATGCAATATTGTATACATGTATAGAAAATCACACGTTTTATATAAATGCATATACAATTATGATTTATCTATCAATAATAATAATAAATTTTAAAAATAAGAACAGAAAGAGTAGAAGGAGAAGAGAAGGAACTTGTATCAGAGGCAAAAGCACTTGGAACAACATTTGGCTTGACAAATAGTTCCTATTTTCACCTTCAATTTTCAAATAATCCTTTGTAATATCCCTGATATCTCTAATGAAACATCTCCTGAAATAAACTTGATTTGAGAAACTGATATGAGATTTACAACTTCATTTCTCTTTATATCCTGTGAACCCTTTCCATAGGCAGAGCCTCCTGAGATCTCTTAAGACACCAAACAGCAGGTTGAGCAAGGTTTGGGGTGAGGGAAGATTTAAAAAGTAGAAAATAAGCAGCTTTTAACCTGGGTGTGGTGGCTGATGCCTGTAATCCCAGCACTCAGGAGGTTGAGGTAGAAAGATCATTGCGAGTTTGAGACCAGCCTGGGCTACAAAGTGAGCTCAAGACCACCCTGAACTGTATAATGAGATCCTGTCTCAAAAAGGAAAAAAAAAGAAGGAAGGAAGGAAGGAAGGAAGGAAGGAAGGAAGGAAGGAAGGAAGGAAGGAAAATAAGCAACTTTCTACTGAATGTGATTAAAATTTTCTTGCAAAGTCAGAAAAAGAAGTTAAAACAACAGCAAATTATAATTATAGCTTCATTTCCTCCTTCAAGTTATTAACAGAATTTCTAACTATGGTACACTGTACTTCACTACCAGATCATAATCAGAACAGCAGAGAGAAAGGATGTTTTCATTCCCCTCCGCAGAGACTCCTGTAAGACTCCAGGTCTCACCCTCGTGGGGCATCGGTTTGGTGCTAAGTCATAGTAATAGAAATATGACCTGGTACCTGTTATTTTTTTCTCTTTTTATTTTTATCTTCCTTTAAAAAAGGTATTAAGTTAACATCAATTCTAAGAATGATCATTTGGGAAAAGTAAATAAGAACCTGTCAAAATTTACAGCACACCTTTTTAAGCATGAGCCATAGATTTCATCAGAGGATTTCCCTTAGAATTCATTTTAGCCTTATTGAGTATTAAAGCTCATTCTCCTGTATGTGAAGATTAGGATTCAAACCACTTAGGGACACTTTGCATAAACTCAGTGAGGGCACAGACCTGTGCTTGAGCTCCTCCTAACTGCTAAAAAGGGATTGCTCTCTTTGTCAGTGCAGTCTCCTCCAGGGAGGAATGATGTCATTTTTGCAGAGTACTTTGAAACTACTCAGAGACAGGCCAACAGGCAAATTCCAGCACATTTTTTCCACACAATGCAAGACACAGCTGGTTTTTTTTCTCACATATAGAAACATCCCCCTAGCCAGGCCAGTTTTATAAAATTGCTATACAAGGATGAAGGAATCATCATTCAGAATCTTTGTAGACTGACTGTGTAGGGTTTTGAATAGTGTTTCTACGATTCAATCCTCTCTCTGTCTGTTCTTTGTCCTTTCTTACAAGTCCTGGTAAAGAGAAGAAAGGAGAAGGAAGAAATGTAAATGGAAAAAACTAAACAATATTGATTTTTCTTGCAGTCGCTTATTTCCTGAAAAGTAGTGTTCCAGACCTCACCAAAAGACTCTGACTGAAACATACCTGCCTATGTATTCATCAATTCTACCATCAGAATTGGCCTTGTATGTATAAAAACTATAAATTTTGCCTTCATGGTACTTGCTTCCTGTAGTAGAAAAGAAGTAGGTTTGACTACAAGGAAAGATGTTTGTGAATTTTGGAACCATGGTTAAAAAGCAAATAAGGCAAATGTGAGATGCTGTAGAAGTCTCAGGTAGCCCCTCCCCCATGTCTATTAGCCCCTCCCCCATGTCCAGTAGCCCCTCCCACATGTCCAGTAGCCCCTCCCACATGTCCAGTAGCCCCTCCCCATCTCAGGAGCCCCTCCCCCATCTCCGGCTCACTATTCCCCCAAAGTCTATCCACACTGAAACTTCTGATCTGTTCTTCCAGATGGCCTCCCATTATCTTCTTCCAAAAGTAAAGCCAAGTCAGTTTAGGAATAACCATTGATTATCCTTCAATTTGGATCAATAACCATGAATTCTTTAACTTTACAGAGAAACCTCATCAAAAGAGTGAAGCTCCTTATTGGTAGCATTTTCATGAATTACTTGTTAAGTAAAACAGTAAGAGCCAGAAAATTTCCGTGAGTAATTTACCTTCTAAGAGAGTTCAATTTCTCCTAGGGCAGAGGAACATAATTCTTCAGATTGCTAAATAGAATTTAAATTTTCACCAAGTATTAAGGTTGTGCTCATCATGGTTTAGCAAAATAACCGCAGCCTGCACCTTGTTATCCTATAGGCTGAAATCATAATTCTTTAATGTTCAAAAACATACTTTCCCACACAACTCATTCCAGAGCTCCTGTAAGATTTCAGTGAAAGACCCAGATCCCACTAAAAAGACTTCAGTTACAGTGAAATCCCCTTAACTCTTTGATCTGTCTATCTGTTTATTCCAGACTTCTGACTCTAGGAATCATTAAGTGGTCTTTCCTTTCTTAGATGGCAAACTCTGTCATGCCTCATAATTGACTGGGCACTCGTTAAATGAATGCTATAGTACTCTGAGAAATAATACACTTCCTATTGGCAGCAAATCCAAGAGAAACTTCCTTAGAAGAGAGGACTGTCAATTACCACTTAACAAGCCTGAGTTGGCTCCACAGAAAAAACCAACAAAACCATAACAGTTTGGTCCCCAAGAGCAGCCATGTTGCTATCTGGCTGCTGCCCTCTTGTCACCTGGCACACTGCTGTTCCTACAGAAGCTGTTCAACAAGTCCTTGTCAGTAGATTGATTCATAAAGGCATGAAACCGGTGATATGTAATCCATCATTTGATAGGTAGATGCCAGCTGGGTTCTCCACAGTCTGGCTGTGCCCAGCTTCTGACCTCCCGTGGTCCTTGGCTCTCCTACAGTTGACAGATCTAACTGGGTGTGAGACACTAGGCCAGGAGCATAAAACACAGACCATGGATTGGGAATACTGCTTTTCAAACACCAGCCAGAGATTTGTTTTTGTTTCTCTAGCAGCAGCTGCTACAAGATCTTTTTTTGTCTATGAGTGAACTCTCATTCAAATTTTCCCACACAGCTTTCCTTCTTCACTACTTCGGGCCAGAGCTATTGACCCAACACCAAGTGATTCACAAGGGAAGTGCACATTAGACTCACCTGGGAAGCCTCAAAATGCTCACGCCCAGGCCTGCTTCCCAACACTGCTATAGTAGAGTAGAGCTCCAACATTTTTATCCTTCTGGGCTTGCCTGGAGATTTTACCATTCCGGTAAGATCAATAACCATTGCTTTAGCTGGGTGTGGTAGGGCATGTGCCTATAATCCTTCCCAGCAGTCTGGGAGGCTGAGGCAAGAAGACTGCAAATTCAACCTACCTGGACAACTCAGCAACTTGTTGACACTGTCGCAAAAAAAAAAAAAAAAGGAGCTGAGATATACGTTAGTGTTAAGACCCTGGATTCAGTCCCCAGTACCACAATAAGTGAATAAATAAATAGTCTCACATCATTCAAATACTGGCCCATATCTGTAATCCCTTTGCCTGTGTTTCACAAGGGATTATTTATCATCATCACCATCACAACAACAGCATAGGCAAATGTCATCATTATTAGCAATAATAGCTAATACATACTGCTAACTTACTATATGCTAAGTACTGTTCTAAGTGGTTTAACTGTATAAATGCATTTAATCCTTATAAAAAGTAGATGCCATTTTTCAGGTTAAAAAAAAAACTGATTCATAGACAGTGGTTAAATAGTTTGAGTAAAATTTTATAGCTAGTGCCAGAGTGAGGCTTTGAGCCAGGATGCCTGGTTCCATCACCTATTCTTAATCACTAACTTACACTGCCTCTGTGCCTTCATCCAATGAACAAAGATTCAGCTACATGATCAGTGGCCTCATCATTGGAATCCTGTACAGAGAAACCATCTTCTCCATATTCACAAATACATATGGCAAATCCCATTATCTTTAGGTCAAAAACTTTCAGTGGTTTACTAACTGCTTTTGGAATAAAAACCCAAGCATCGTATTTCCTCCTCTGTACTCACCTATCACTCTATATGTCCTCCCACTTTAAGCTTTGTTATCATCCAGCAATTGTGAATTATCTGCTGTTCCAAAAGCTACCATATAATCCCAAAAGTAAGCTCAAAACCTGGGACTCCCTTCCATTCTAGATATGGCCCCTATTAACATTAGAACTTCATGTAAATGTGTTTCTAAAGCAACATAAACATGCTAGGACAGAATTCTCCCAAAGAGCCAAGATGGAAGACAGTATATTTAGTCCTTCAAGGAGTGTAAGCAGCAGTATAATATGAATTTGAACCACACATAACCAAGAAAAGAAGTCGTGTATATCAGCTACACATGTCTATAAAACTCCTAAAAAGTTCAAAACTTGGAATTATCTTTGTGAAATTGTACTACTCATTAAAAAACTTCTTGTTTCAAACTTGTAGATTAAAATTCTTACATCCTAATAAATTTATACCTAGCTATTTCAATTAGGCTACCAATTCTCCATTTCCATATAAACTCCTATTTTAAGAGCATTTTAATTGCTAAACCACTATATTCCAAAACCTCCTCTAAATTGCCTTTGTGACAAATGAGAACAATCGAATTTTAGACCACAATCACAGGAATTAATTATCAAAGTTTCCAGAAAGTAAGTGGTCTAGCACCTCATTCCTGCATTTAAAAACAAAGGAAACAGAACCTAACTCTTTGCTAAGGAGTCCATAATATTGTCTGGAATATGTCCAAAGTTGACCTACTTCAGCTTAAATGTAAACTACAGAATTTCTGCGTTGCTTTACATCTCTCAGGGCTGGTAATCTATCAACTGCCTCCTCTGACATTTCATTTTCATTTGTCATTGGCTGGCTGACCATCTGTCTTTTATTTGTCTAGAGAGAGGGAATCTTTCTATTAGACCACCAAAGTCCTAAATAATGTTCCCTACCTACCTAAAAATTCACACATTACAGAGCCATGTCACAAGTCTAGCCCATGACATCTTAGTTATGGTTCTGCTGACATTTTAAATTGAATAATTCTTTGTTTGGAGGGCTACTCAGTCCCACCTATGACCTTTACCCACTAAATGTCAGTCAGGCCTCCCATCCAGATATAATAATCAAAAATATCTGGAGACACTGACCAGTGTCAAATGACAATGACAAATGTCTTCTGGGAAGTATAATTGCTCCCAGCTGAGAACCAGCCAACAGTTGAGCCTATACTTAATCCATTTTGGAATTTATCTCCAACTATGAACCAGTTTTATGTCATCTGATCATATTTCTACTTTCCAAAATTATTTAGAAAAAAATCTACAAAATCGTTTTGCCTTGGGATTTAAAAAGTAATTGTTTTTACTAAATTACTACAAATGGTTCAGTAGCAATATATCCACAATAAACACTGGATTTAGGATTGCAGTGGGGCTGGGGAGTCGATTTGGTCAGGATGGGTAAGAAAACAGTTGTGTAAGACGTCCTTCCTAACCTCCATATTCCTCTTTTGAATGTTCTTCAGGAGAGTTGGGTATGTCATTTCCACTGGTGGCTACACGTGCAGTTTTGTCCACTGCTTTAAACTAAGCACATCATGTCCTTTGAGAAGGCATTTCTTTCAGTCGGGTATAAATAAGAGGTCAATCTAAGCTGACAAGACATTGTGAAATAGGAAGAAAATGTTCACATGGGAAGGGGAACTAGGGAAGGGTAAGAGAAAAGGAAGGGAAAAGAAAAACTGAGGATAAAAGAAGGAAAAAATAGAAATAAAGCTTCTGTAAATAAAGAGGGGGAGAACAGCTGAAGGGAGGGTCAGGGAATGGAAAAAAGAACCATCTAGTTATAGCATGTGCAGTTACAAATTTCCTATGATGAGTGTGATCACTATGTATACAAAAATGTACCAATAAGCTAATTAATAAAAATAAAATGCTGAAATATAATTTTTAAAAAGGGGGGAATTGTGGCTTGGGTAAGCATGAAATCCCCACAGAATGGCAGGCTGACCCTGGCTCCAGCTCACAAGTTTTAGTGCTGTTTCTGATTCTTTTAGTCTCCTTTCCTCCATGAGTGAGGTTCACCTCAAATTGATTTCCTGTGCTGGTGTTATGCCTACAAACCACGTTAGTTAGAAGACAGCATCTTTCTTAAAGTTCCAAACAAAAGTCCTGAGCTTCACAATAACTGAATCAGCCTGGATAAGGCACTTAGGATTTCAGTATCCAGTCCATGGGCCAGACAGGGCCAGAGGCTGACAGTGAGGGTCCTGAACCAATCGCAATACACAGTTCAAGGAGAAGTTTATACATATGGGATTAGAAAGTAGAAAACCTGATCCCTGACCAATGGCATCTATATCTCATGGGAATTTGTTAGATATTTAAGTTTTGGGGCCTTCAGTCAGAAACATTGGGTGTGGGTTCATCCAATCTATATTTAAGCAAGACTTTCAAGTGGTTCTGATACAAGCTGAAATTTGTGAACCATTGATAATCATCAGGATCTGTTCATGAGTGAGAAGGGTGAATCGTATGTGTGTCACTGGGCTGCTGTGCATTGTCATACACAATAAGAAAATGCTGAAATGGAAACCTGGGAAGTTAGCACCACAATATTTCAGAAGGGAATAGTTCTTTTCAATTCTTCTTTCCCTTACTGACACGGTAGATATCAGTGCTCCAAAGTATCACAGTGGTTTGAAGATGACGTCAGAGGCCCATGTTTATTAATATAATGGCCTTAAAGAAAAGGAAAAGGCAACTATTAACCTTAGCATTTTTCTTTGGGCCCTAACTGACTATCTTCAGAGAAAGTGGGCAGATTTAGACACATTTGACAGAAGTAAAGCTGCTTTGCAATTAAAACTGCATCGAAGAAGTTATTGTTTAAAAGTTTCTTAATCAGGACTAGTGCTAGGAATCAACTAGAATAAGGTTCCATATTCAGGTTCCCAGGCTGTACCCTAGACTGGCTGACTCAGAATCTCCAAGGAAGGGGGCTCAGCGTCCGTCCTGAGGACACCAGTTTCTTCCTCTTTGCTTTATCCTACTCCCCCACTACCAGGGCCTTTAAGTTTTCTTCATCTAATCTTATTCTATGCTGCCCACCAAATAAGTTAACCTTCACACCACTGCCACAGTGATCTTTCTAAAAAAAGCCAGTGTTGGAGCTCTGAACAAAATTTATCACAAGGCCTTGCCATGCTTCGTACAATAAAATTAAAAACCTTAGTGCAAGTTACCGGGTTCCAACTCATGCTGTCCTTGTCTTTTTGTCTTACTTCTCTTGAACCATCCTGAGTTCTGTGCTTTTTATCATTAGTCCACCTGAATCTCTGAGCCTTCTTGGATCCTTGCACAGCCTTGAACATAAGGGTTTCCTTCCCCCTCCCCAGTAGATCAATTGCATTAATGCTTGGTTATGACACAGCAATAAAACGAAGACAAAAGTTTATCTTTCACTTGCCTGTATGTCAAAAGTCAGCAAGTTTTTTTTTCTCTAAAGGGCTAATTTTTTTTTTTTTACTTTATGAACAATATACTCTCGACCATTTCTTTCTCCTCACTTTCTTCTCCTCTTCCCCCTTTTGTAGAATAATACATCAGTGTAAAAAATCATTCTTATTCATAGGTCATACAAAAACAGACTACTGGCTAGACTTGGCCCATAGACCCTAAGTTTGCTGACCTCTGCTGTATGTGACGATGGCCAGAAACATGCAGATAGCAAGCGATACATACTTAAATGAATAGTTCTGAATAGGTGTAAACATTCAGAAACCTGGACTAATGGAGCAGCCACTTCTTGCATGTTGCTTGTCATGATATAGACAAAAAGATGACACAGAAAAAAAGATAATGCACACCAGCAATTAAATGCCCCAGTGTAGAATCACCCCAGGGTAGAAGTGGCACCTGAAACTTCTGTTCACAAGCTGGCCAGTTAGTCTCCCCCTGTACCAATGAGAGGGGCAGGTAGTACAAACCTGCCATGTGTCAAGAAGAAGGGGGAATTTGAATTAGTTGGTAAAAACAATCGGTACACTCAGTTCAGAATTATTTTAGAAGGTTTTTTCTGATACCCTCTTTCTTCAGTGAGATTAGCTACTCTTCTCTTGTAATATTTTGTGTGATGCTGGAGATTAAATGCAAGACCTTATGCATGCTAAACAAGTGCTCTACCACCAAGCTAAACCTCCAGGCCTATCCCTATAGAACTATAGCCATAGCATCTGGAGCATTTCTGGATTATAGTGTCATACACAGGGTATTACAACTGTCTCTTTGCCTCCCTAAGTGTCTATATGCTCATTAACTGCCTCAGGTAAGTGTCTATATGCTAACTTGCATGGCATTTGCCTCCAGAGATGTTCAATACATGTTGCTTCAACAAAGAAACAAATATGGCAGGTTGTGGAAGAAAGGAAGGTTGCTTGTACATTTACTAACAGTTTCTAGAAGCTAGCAGTGACAGCCTTTCCCACCCCAGTTAGATCAAGCACATTAATCTCTATTCATGATCAACTTATTCTTTTAGTTATTGATTATTTTCTATACCAATTTTTTTTTCTAAATCTAATTCCCTCTTATGACATTTTTCTTCTAATAATCAACCCTTTGCTTCAAAATTGGTTCTTGAAGCCATAGAGTACTGTGATATTATGTGGATTGCTTTTGGTTTCAGTTTACAGATCAGAAGGCAAGCACAGAGAAGCCCAGTGACTTTTTCTAAGTTACACAGCCAATCACATGTTGATTTAAAAGTTGTGGTTTTTTTGATTGAACAAAATGTTACAGAACAAAACACAGAGCTGCAGCTTAGTTTTCCAACAGTTTATTTATGCTAGAAAGTATAATACACGTTTGTCAAAGATGTCTTATTGGGTCATATCAGGATTTAGCTTATAGTGTATATTTCTCTCTGAGTAAAATGTTAAAAAATGTCACATGACCATCTATTGATGCTGTGCCTTTTCATGTTGATTCTACTCTCAAACCTCTTCTAGCTTCTGCAGAGTGGTAACAGCTTTTTTAGAATCCAAGAATACCTGTACCTAAGGTTTGACCCTACCATCTCAGTACCTGGGAAGCGAAACACATCTACCTGCATTTATTTGCATTACTACATAGCACAGATTTCACTTGCTTCACATGCAACACGTGTGTGGCTGCAGCAACCTGTGGAAACTGTATAACCACAAGGTGCGTCTTCTGGGTAAAGTCAATTCTTAAATATCCCTTTTGACAAATACCTAGAACAGAGCTAGAGAACCTTCTGCTTCTCAGATCATAGATACACTATAAACCAGGACACGATATTATTGAAACTGCTAAGACTTAGTCAATCAAAATAAAACAACTTTATATATATGTATATATTTTATATGCCTTTACACCTTTATATACCTTTATATAACTTTACAAGGTATATCACATATGTATATCATATATTTTTAAAGGTGAAATAACTGAGTGTACCCTGTCACTCTTGTCAACTGTTTAACAGATCACAGTTGACAATTCACTCCAGCAGAGGAAAGTGCACAAGAAAACTAAAGTACACAAAAACCGAATTATCTGCCCAGGTACTGTCAGGCACAAAACAAAAACCACTCACTTCTAGGAGTTTTGCCTTTGCTTCCTTTTTTCTTTCTCTAAGCTTTGCAATTGAATGTAACAAAGTATATCAAGGAGAATAAATCCAAGGGCCCCCCTCCTCCAAACCAGAAAAGGTTAAGCTTTTAATTACAGGCCCTCAAACTATCATTTTGTGCAATTAGCAATTAACTATAATCGGTGATGAGAGAATGTAGAACTGTGCTGGCAATTTCCTCCTCCTCATTCCAGACTGGGTTATTTTAGTCTTGCTCTATTACAGAGGAGAAGCCACAACCGCGCGCTCGCTCGCGCACTCTCACGCACGCACTCCCTCCCTCAGACATTTAAATTTTAGCAAAATGGCATCTCAGCGTGCTACCCAGACGAAGATCCCGAACCCAACACCAAAGGTTCGGACTCCCTGCTCGTCACTTTCTGGTTGGAGAGAGGCCCAAGGAAGATGCTACCTACCGGCCTCACAGTACCAGCCTCTCTGAGGGGCGCAGGAGAGGGTGACACAAAGATGTTTGCGGTCCCTGGAAGCTGCACCCCACCCCAGCGAGCGGCAAGCCCCGGGAGTGCGGAGGCGAGGGCAACTGCAGCAATAGTTGCATCAGCGCTAACCGCTCCTGCTGCATTTACTGTCGGCGGCGGCAGCCGGGAGGGTACAGCAATGACTGTAGGGAGCGCACAGCTGCTGCGGCGGCAGGTTCCCTGGATCAGGAAATTAGGACAGGCACTGGGGATTGGAGGCGAGGGCGGTGCGCGAGCCAACCAGCGGCCTCCCCGGGCCCCGTGAGCCCCAGGCAGACGCGCGAGGAGCCGGGCCCCCGGAGCAGTCCGGATGGCGGCGGCAGCCACGGCCACTGCCACTCACGCACGCACGCTCACACTTGCACTCACACTCGCACACCCCCGGCGCAGGCACCCGGCTGCCTGGCGCGTGTGAGAAGAGCGCGTCCCGGGAAAGGGGGGCTGAGGCCGCCGCGCCCCCCGGCCCCCGCTGACCACTCCCCCTCCTGCCGCCTCGCGGCTGCTCACCCAGCGCCCCGGCCGCCGCCAGTGTGGGTGCTCCGCGGCCAGCTCTGCTCTTCTGCCTTCTCCCGGGCTCTCCGCTCCCCACCCCCTCTCCTCCCCGCTTCTCCCGTACCCTCCCTCTCCTCCTCTCCCCTCCTCTGCAGCGCCTGCATTATTTTCTGCCCGCAGGCTCGGCTTGCACCACCACTGCAGACCAGGGAGGTGGGTGGGTGGGCGAGTGGGTGGGCTGGTTAGTGGGGAGGTGATTGTACAAGTTGCAGGGGAGGGGGTGCCTTCTTCTTCCCAGCTCCCCTTTCCCCCTTCTCACTCCTTCCCCACCCTCCCCTCCCCCTCCCTACCCCCACCTCCTTCCTCCTTTTCCAAGGGCTGGTAACTTGTTGTGCGGAGCGAGCGGCGGCACCATCCAGGCGGGCACCATGGGCACGTCCGCGCGCTGGGCGCTCTGGCTGCTGCTAGCGCTGAGCTGGGCGCCCCGGGAGAGCTGCGCCTCCGGGACGGGTGAGTGAGGACGCGCCCCTCGTAGACGGCCTGCGGCGAGCCGGGAGCGGGGTGCGTGTCCTGTGTGCACAGGAGCCCGGGGCGCGGGTCTCCTCTCGCCCACCCCCCTCCGAGGAGGCGCCTCTCCGCGCTCCTCGCCTTCTCTCCTCCCCACCCTGGTGGCGCCTCTGAGCTGTCAGCGCCACGGCTACGGGAGCCGGGCCTGGGGGGCCGTGGGGCTTGGGGTGCTCCAAAGCCTCCGCCCGAACTCGCCTTCATTCCCTCGGGCCCCCTCCCCGTGGGTCGCTGTTCTGCCGCGTTTGTCCGCACCTTGCCAGGACACGGGGCATGGGGCTTCCGAGCCCCTGAACAATGGTGCCGGCTGCTCTGCCAGGCGGGGTGCTCGCGGGGAGGCTGGGAGCCGGGCCCGGCGAGGGGCGCGCGGCGGTCCCGGGCGCGCACCTCGGGCCTCGGCGGGCGAAGGTGGGCGTCTCCGGGGCGCGGGCGCCGGTCCTGGGCGGCCGTGAGCCGGCGCACGTTCCGAGGGCGGCAGCTGGGCGGCTCCGCGGGGCCACGCGAAGTGCGCAGCCTGCGCCTCGGGACTGCGACTCCCGGGGCGCCGGGCCGTCTCTCGGCGTGCGCGCTGGAGGAGTGTGTGGCTCTCAACGGGACCCTCCCCGAGGCGTGTGTCCGTCCCCCGTTCGCCCCCTCGGCGACGCTGGAAGCCCCTCGGGTCTGGCCGGTCGCGGAGCGGGGGAGGGGAGCGGGACACGGCGTGTCCGGGTAGTTTGCGATCCTCGCTCGGGGGAGGGACGCGTTCTCCTAGTCTATGACTCTAATTGGCCTCATTCTAAACAATGGATCGAAGAGCAGAGCGGCGGTGAGTGATGTGTGGCTGTGGCTTGCTGGCCAGGGTGGGGTGACCACCGTCGAGGCCCCGGTACCCCTCGGGATCCGGGAGCCCGGCGCGTCTGCAGCCGCTGTCGTGCTCAGGCCCAACAACTTTCCTGGGCAGGCGACGAGAGGCCCTTCAAGCCGGTGGGTCGGCCAGTGCCTTGGGGACCCGCTGGAGCGATCTGGAGAGGCGACCCCGCGGGGCTGGCTCGCTGGCCGGCACCGAGGACCTGGGGACCTGGGGAGCTGGGCCGAGCGCTGCCCAGCCCTGCTCGCCCTCCCCAGCTCCTGCTTCCCGGTGTCTGGTGACAGCGAGGGCCGGGCGCCTTCAGTCACGTGTGGCGTGAAGTGAGAGCGAACTTTCAAGTGTGTGCTCTGGCAGAACTTGGGATTTTAAGTCTCCGAAGGCCCCCTGCCCTTTGATGCTCGGTGCCACTGTCCCCAGCGTGTGAAGCCGCCTGCCGAGCCTCTGCGATTGGTCTGCTGGCCGGTCCCACTTAGCGCGGTCACGTGGCTCGCGGACGCCGGTGAACTTAGTGGCCCCAGGAGGAGGGTTATCTCCCAGGGAAAGTCACAGCCCTCGCGGCTCTTCCCTCATACTTTCTCCTGCCTGGACGCTTTGAAAAAGAAACCTGTGTGGAAAAGACAGAATGTGGCGGGTAAAGCCTCAGAGCCCAGAACAGCCCTGCTTGCAAGAGTTTTTAGGAGTTGATGTTAATCATTAATGGAGCTAAGTGATACTAACTTACTAAACAGCTAGTACCATGACTTGCATGAACATTTTTTTTGGCAACATTTCTAAACACTAAGATGTAACAAAAACTGTTGTCAACTATCCGGGGAGGTGACCCCCCTTCCAAAAAAAAATCAACCATCAATCAATTTTTGCTGCATACTCCATATATTTGGAATTTAAGAAGTAGGAACTTCCAATTAGAGGTTAACATTTCCCTATAGAGTGAGAGAAATGGACCTAAACTGTTGAAATGAGTTACTCAAAGCCTTATGTTCCCCTAGTAATTGGTAGCTGAGAATTTCTAAAAAGATTTTTTTACTCTCTTTTCACCTATGAAAGAGGTGACCTGCCATGAACAGTGGAAGAGAGAATCCCAGACAACCTGAATTTGACAAAAGAAAGGACATTGTTCCTTTCTGAACTAGAGCACTTTTGGAGTTGGCTGAGGCAGGTACTGACCCTAAGCCAACCCAGACTGGCTCCTGTCTTAGGTTCAAAGTCCCAGGACATGTGGGCTGCATTTCTGTCTTTGGTCTTCTATGCCTGTTCTTGCTCTCCAGCCCTGCAAACACTCAGAACTCGGATCCAAAATACTGTAGGGCAGGGCAAGTGTGCATGCACTAAGACTGTTGAGAAACTTGCAAGGCTAACAAGAGAAGTTACAGTATATGAGGGCAAATTCCCTAGGGGCTCTAGGACATTTTCCTCCAGCCTAGGTACAGATTAAGTTCTGGAGTACTGTACTGTTTAAGGTCAAAACGTAGAAGAAGCACAGTTTTGTGAGTGCTATTCACATATAGCTAACAACCAAGAAAAGAATACAAAGAAATTTATTGTTTTGTGGGAAGTGGGTAGATGTTGCAAGAAATACTAATAGATCCAAAGGTAGAAAACTGGAAGGCTAAAAGGAAAGGCACCTGGTTTACCCAGGTAAAACCAAGAGAAAATATGATGATAATGGTTAATCTTTATCTCTGTGAATCCAGAAATGAACAAGTCACTGAAGGCAGATGACCCTCTAAACCCCTAAGTCACCAACCAAACCTCCATGGGCATTGACTGTTCCTCAAAGTGTGGAACAGCCTTGTTCTGGAATCTCCCTCTTGCCCACTTCATGGAGCACTTGCCCCTAGTGCTTGTCCTGTGTCATTTAATTCTCTGCCTTTATTCCTCAAGTAGGTATAAAAGCCAAGTTCAGTAGCTAGAACCCAACACAGCAAACTGCACATTTAGGCATTAAGCATCCTACAAAAGGTTGCAGCCTCCATCCTTAAAACAAATGCAGGACTGATCAAAGTGTTTCTGGTTCTTATAAAATCGAATAACAATGTACTTGACTTCACATAAGTAGTTTTCTAACTACTTATGAATAGTGATCAAGATAAGGCTGTTACCTACTTCGTATTATGACTGGCTTCACTTTCTGTACAGACCTTCCATAGGAAAGCCACTTTCCCCTGCTAGCCCATGAGAAATTAGATGCATTACAGGATTATGATAAGGTCTATAATGATGCTTATCAAATATATACCTACCCCATGAGAGCATCTCATGGTGGGGTAAGGCAGCTGGTTAGTTCATAAATCCAAAATTGCTTAGTTTCCTCCCTTTTTGCTTGAATTAATCTCAAAAGCGCTCAGGTACAGAATGTCAGACTATTTTCAGGGTAAACATGCCAAAAATCCTCCTTTTGATATTATGGGTGAGATGTAGTTAGTGAAAAATAAGTGAATTACTTCCTCTGACTATAGTGGCGAAAATCTGAAAAGTGGTAACTTTTCTGAGGACTTAGGAAAGAGTAGTTCTAGGAGAATCTGATTTTGTAGCTGAAAATTTATCTCAGTTGTAGTCTCCTCATTTATCAATGTATATAATTGTCACTTTTTAAAATTCTGTTATTGGTTAACAATAAAAATTCTAGCCAGTAGTATTGGCACACTCCTGTAATCCCAGTTACTTTAGGAGGTGAGGCAGGAAGATCCAAGTTCAAGGCCAGTCTAGGCAACTTAGTGAGTCCTTGTCTCAAAATACAATGGGCTCGGAAAATAGCTCAGTGGTAGAGCACTTGCCTAGCATTTGTGAAGCCGTGGGTTCAGTCCCTGGTACTACAACAAACAAAACACAAAGCTTTAAACACTGTTCTTACAAATGAGTTAGACACATTTAACTGCTCTTAGGAGCCAAATACAATGATGGCAAATGATACCTTAAACTTAACCCATGAAATCTCCTCGGAGAACTTGGGGCCTGTTAGTTAATCTGAGACCTTCAGCTAGCAGTTAACCACGAGAGTAGCTGCTGGAAATGTCTTAGGTCCTTTGCCTGCTGGGGTCTGGGAGATGCTATATGGGCAGGGGAGTGAGTATGCCTGGTCCTATATTTAAGAAATAATGTTAGGGGAAGATGTTTTATGAAACTGGCCAGACTGGCTGATTTTTGCCACCAACATGGAGCATCTTCGTTGGCCTTGGTGGCCAGGAGACTTTATGTATATAGACAGTGTTGGCAAAGGGGCTGGGGTTGGGATGGGGTGCAGTTTGCCAAGCAAGGGAGATGATAAAGACTGGAGATGAACAACATTTGCAAATTACTTAGAACTTAATATTTCTTCCAAATATTATGAGTACATATGGTCCCGGTTTTATATACTGCCTGTACTCTTTTTGTTTTCTTCAAAAGCTTTCTTAAGACCCAAGTTATTAATTGGTCTGTAGGTTTACTAAGTTAGTTGTGAAATGAAGCTAGTTTCTTTTGTATATCTGCCTGAAATGAGCTGATATCCATCTGCTGATCACCTGTCACAAACCATATGGCTCTAGGCAAAAGCAACAGTGACCACATAGCTGGTCCCTTTGTGGCATTTCTTCTAGAAAGAAGGTCAAAATAGAAAATCAGTGATCCAAAGGCAGCCAGAGATAGAAGCTGAGTTGGAGTGGCTCCAGTGTTTGACTTAATCATGAAAGCAGATAGCAGATGAAGACTGCTGGAGTTTCCACATGCTACTTAGGTTATAGTTTGTATATCTTCCCTAAAATCATCAAGAATTTAGACTTTAATATACAAAGCCAGAAACAGTTCCCTTTCTGCAGATGATCTTGCACAGGTAATATGATTTAAACAACAATGGATTGCTGCTAACATTACCAAAGAGCACTAAAATGTCAGAAATAAAAGCTGGGTCCAATATATCGAACTTCTTACCAGAGAGCTGCACTAGTTTTCCTCGTGTGTCAGAATCTCTCTCCTCACAATGATATAAGGCTAATACACTCATTCTCACAAGTGTGTGAAAGTACATTATTTTTAAATGTGGTATTTAAATATACCACATGGATGAAAATATTATCATATGCATAGGGAACAGGGCCCTTCAGAACCTGGTCTTGCAAAGTAATCTAGCTAATGAAATGTCTAGTTTCAATTTCAGAAAAATTGGGAAGAGTATTGACAAGTCTTCAGACCAGCTTTCCTAGTGAGCTAATACACATTCAAGACTACTAACTACTGCCTAAAGAATCTCTGGATGTCAGCATCAGGTCCTGCGTTACAAAGATGAATTCCAGGCCCCTAAGACATTTCTGTACATAAAGATAGAGATAGGTAAGATCTTAGTACATGATCACTGTGAGACAGGCAGAGAGAACTGTGGGAAAGCAACCAGCCTACACCTGGCTCTGCCTCATTGAAGAGGTACAATCTGAGCTCAGTCCTGGTGGTTAAGTGATCAGGAGTGACATGGGAAAATGGATACAGACAACTCAGAGGACAAAGACAAAGGCATGGGGTAGTGAGTGAGGGCCCTTGGAGCTTTTAGCTGCTGTAGCCTGAGCAGGTGGTGGGTGGTTACCAGTTGGGAACAATCTGAGGAAACAGAGATCCTACACTTGCTTCTAGAGACAGAGGGAATCAAGAAATGGTACCATCCCAAGCTCTTCTGGCCATTGTAAGTTGCTTGGATCACTGTCTTGATTTGGGTAGAGAATGTTGCAGCCTGGAAGTGAAGGAACAGAGACTTAAATTTAGATCAAGTGAGAGATGAGGGATTAGACATGGCCAAATGTCAGGGGAAAGGAATCTGAGGTTATCTCTGCTACTAATTTAGAGTGATGCAACTAAAGATGAGACTCATAAAGAGAGGGAGATGGAGTTTTGTTGTTTTCTTTCTTTTGTTTTGCTTTTTGAGGGGAAGTCTCACCATGTGTCCCAGGCTGGCTTTGAACTCATGAGCTCAAATGATCCTTTCACCTCAGCCTTGTGAGCCTAGGTTTACAGGTGTGCAGTACCACATCTGGCTGGAAGATAGATTTTGAGCTTCTTTACTATGCATGACTATCAAAGGCATCTAAATGAATTTTCCTGCCTAACGGGCTCAAGAGCTTTACCCAGGTTCTCATCATCAAACCTAGCCCTTATCTTCTGTATCTATGAAGGATGGACATGAAGGTTTATGGGGATTAACAGTATACACAGAATTAAAGCCTTGAAAATGAATCAGCCTCTTCCACTATGTATATAACATGTAGCTTAATAACCAAAAACTGTAGTCTTTCTAGAAAAAGATCTGCTAAGGGAATTTTAACATGTATTTAGAAAGCTACAATGGGGAAGAAAAGTAGAGCTATATCTCAAAAATAAAACCGTTATGAGAATGTCATCATGATAAGTGAAACCCCTTAATTCTGGATTAACTTAAGGGAGTTTGGGTACATAAACTCCAAGTCAGTAGAATAATCAAGGAAGGACATGATCCTGAGTTGGACACTCTAGTTTATTTGCATGCTGAGTAGAGTGACACTGGAGTCAACATGCCTGGATTCAAATTCTATCTCGATCCAAGTTGATTTGGGGCAAGTTACTATATTTTCCTGCTCTAAACAAGTTTCCTGATCTATAAGGGGTAATAATAGTGTGGCCCATGTAGAATTAAGGACAATATAAGTCAAAAGACAAAGTTTTGAAGCAGTATATGGTCTGAACACAACCAGCCTCTTCCTTAGCACCTTGTCATAGTATTTTGCTTCTGACAAACCACCTTTCCTGTGGGAAAAGTTTTTTGCTGATTCAGAAATCTGCTTGTCCTAAAAGGAGTTTTAGCCTATGAATAGAAAGACTGGCATTAAAGTAGCAAGCAGTAGAAGTGATCTGGACTAAAAATAAATGCCCTTGGTAGCCCCAGAAGTGCCAGAAGAAATGGACTGAAGAAACCCCAGCAAATGACAGCAATCTTATGCTCAAGCAGTGAAGAAGTACATGACAGAAGTGAGCACTTGGCTGTGACAACCTCAGCAGTGTGGCAGGATGTGCCACTCTGCAAGTTCAAGTTCATTCTGAGCCTGATAGAGACATCTCTCTGTTCTGGAATTCACGTTGGTGAGCGCCTGCCGAGATGCTACTCAGAGCCCCATGGGGAAATTCATAGCCCATCTCAAAGGCCTGGTATTTACTGAACAATCCTTGTGGTTTTTATGGAAGCATGCATGTTGTTCTTCCGTGTTATCCTTGCAAGGGTGATGAAACCACAACAGACTTGACAGCTGGATACTAAAAGCCCTCTTGAAACCAGTGAACTACTAACATGTCTGGGTAGCAGATTTATCCATTTAGGTAAGCAAAGTGCCTAGGACATACGAAGTTTGTTTCCATCTATATGAGTGACAGGAAAAGCAAGTAATTATTTGATACTTTTGGGAATTTGTTTTTACTAATTTAGATAACCAGGTAAGTGACTAGGTCTAGGTAACTTCGAACCACCTGGCCCATAACCGTATTCAAAGTATTAGAAGGAAACCTAGACAGTTTTGATTTTTAAAGGAGAACACTTCAAATTCTTGCACAAAACGTCAGTATTCAGAATCTCCCTGGTTGAAGGAGGTGAAACATCTAGGACCCATCAGTCATGACCTTTACCCAGATTTTACCCTTTCACCCCTAAAGCATTTCCTGTGAAATTCTATGGCATTGAGGAATCCTCTAAAAATTACATTTTCCTCCACCTGTTTACCTTTTATGAGCAGGCAGCTTCAGGGATGTAGAGTGCCCAGTGCTTCAACTTCCAAGGTTCTATTCTGAGGTTTTACTGGCTTTAGCTTAGCATAAGAATTAAAAGAACCTTGGTGTCGATGATTTCAAGCTCATCCTGGACCTTTTATAAAAATATAATACTAAACTTGAGATTTAACTTTCATGGATGGAAATAGACTACAGGTTTGCAATCCTATAATCCTCCAAAGCTTTGGAATCCAAAAGCTTCTTAACTCATTTGGTGCTTTAAATTCTCCTGGACCTTTGTATGGCAGAAGTCCCAGTCCAGCACCAGTGAGGGAGAGGTGGATTCTTTCTGGAAGCTGGAGGAAAAAAAACCATAGCGTTGCAGACAGGAGGTTGAGGGCTCAGCATTCAGTTTAGCATCTGAGCTCTTCCTGCTCTGCATGAAGTAGGGAATTAAGAGAATTAGGGAGCATTTTCTGCCTAGTAACACTCTCTCAAAACAAAGTGCTTAGGAAACTAAAAGGTATAGTCCTAAAGCTAAAGGTTTTTCTGAGTGTCTCTTTAAAGTGTTCTTTACAAAGCCATCTAGCCTTCCTGCTCCCACCTCAATCTCCCGCCTCTTTTAGATGAGCAAGAATATTTCAGTGATAGCACACTATACTCCTATTGTCAATTATTCTTTCCTCGGAATGGAGTGATGTGTGTGTATAGGTAATGATAAAACAGTTTTATGACAATCAGGCAGAGTATTGGGTGAAGTGGGCACATCTGGGATAAGAAAAAGTAGAAATTAAGCACCTTTTAATAGTAGGACATTAAAATGAGCACTAAAAAATGCTTGCCTGAGTTATGAGCCATCTCAGTGTACACTCTTGCAACACAGTTACTGGGAGCTGAGGACAGCAATAGCCTGAATATTACAACTAAATTCAGAGACCTTCTTTAAGGTGATAGTTAGCTAAACGGCAGCCTCGGAACATTTTGTCTTCATACTCTACCTCCAGCCCAGCTTGATCATTCAGAAAACCTGTAGAAACAAAAACCCCACTCTTTCAGGTCCCTAACCCTAACCCTAACCCTAAACAGAAGGCCGTGATTTGACCTATACATTCAACTTTCCATTCACCTGATCATATGGTTATAGTCCGTCTATGTAGATTTCAGGCCCAGAAGTTCTCATCTCTTTTTGACTTGACCCTCAGTAACCAAAACACTTGAAAAAGTCCAAACCTCTCATTTTTTCACTGCATTCAAATGCAACTGAACTATTCTTTCAGGTGCATTTATACCTATATTCTCTGAGTGCCCATTGTTCTTTTCCTACTTTTTAAAATAAAATATTCAGAGTAGACTCTTCCCATTCTCAGTCCCCGTGGTGCTAAGGATAGAACACTCTAGCAAATGGCCTGTGCTTCACTAAACATCATCCTGAGAATACAGTGGCACTGGGGTAAGAAGAAAACCAAATAACTCCTGCTTAGCTTAGTGGCGTAAAAACAATAGGTGACAATTCCTGATAACAGTCTCTCCTTCCCTTATTCCTTTCTCCAACATCCTACTCTTTAATATGCAAAAAATTTGTGGAATGAATAAATATTATGAAATGTTGGCAGGAAATACCAGCAAACTATATTGCTTTGTAGCTGAACTAGCCTCTTAGTAGCAGCGTGGTAGATACAGTTCTAAAATCAATAAAGTTGTACCTGACGATAACCACACTTGCATTTTAGTCTTTACTTGGATCACATTTTAATCTGCCTGGAAATTAGCGAAAAAGCACAGAATTTCCCCCACAGCAAAGAGGAGCTGATACTAGGTGGACCAACTGGAGTATTGTACACATAGCACAAGAGTTCCAGTCTGTGCTTGTCTCTGTTCCTATGCCAGTGTGTCCCAGCTGCAGATGCTGAAAAGTGGCAGGGAAGGGAAGGCTTTCTGCTAGCAGCCTCCCCCCACCACCACCAAGTAATCTGCATGCACTATATGATTCCACTGGTTTTCTCGAGTATTTGCAGGAGGCTGACTACAAGTGACTAGACCCATGCCTTTTATCTCAAGGTAATCACAACCTCCAGAAGGACAGAACTGCTATTGACAGGAAACACCTGAACATTAGCTGTTGCATGCCAAGCAAAAAGTGCATGCTCACTAAATCCCAGTTCATGATGCTGTGAATTAAATACCCATGTATTGAGCTAAAGAGAACTGAGCACAGAAAAACAGAATCTCTTTTTGTGGTGCTACTTCACTTTTTTTTTCGTCATCACTAAATGGGAAATGATCTTCCTTTATCTGTTACCTATACTTTCTCATTTGTTTTAATATTACCTGGAGCTATTTTGTAAACATGGCTCTTTATAAATAGGCCTCAATTTTTAAGATGAGACACAATATACTAAATCTCTATTTCCACCCTCTCCTTGTTGCTCTTTCTAAATCTGCTTCACTTTGCTTATGATAGGAATATTATTCATGAACAGTAATATGGATATGGGAAAGAAATGTCAGGAAGGGGTTAGAGTTCGCTGCATGTTTCCAGTCACACTGGTGACTTACACAGGTGAGGAAAATGAGACAAGAGGCAAATGTGATGCCCCTGTGTTCTCTGCGAAATCTAAGTTCCTTCCATCATGGTGCAGCTCCACTGGCCCAAAATCACTTTACTAGCTACCATGCCCAATTTTCAGGAATCAAAAAGAGAGGGAAGGAAAATGAGACCCCCTATCTTTTTAAGGGTACAATCATGCATACTTCGATGATGGGTATATGTTTTGAGAATTACAATATTGGCTATGTGGTCACGGTGCAAATACAACATTTACTAACACAAACCTAAATGGTCCAGGTGACTATACATACTTGGGCCGTGTGGTGTAGCCTGCTCTTGGAGCCTACGCCTGTGCAGCACGGCCCTGTACAACCTCAATGCATGGATGATTAGAAAAAGCACAGGAAAAATACAGTACAAAAGGTAAAAATGGTACAGTTAGCATGAGTGGAAGTGGATGTGGGTAATCAATGAGTAAATGTGAAGGCCTAGAACTTTCCTGTACTTATTATTTTAGATTTTCTAAGCATTACATACTTAGGCTGCACTAAATTATGGAACAGACATTTTTATTTTTTCTCCAATAATAAGTTATCCTCAATGTGCTGGAGGTTATTTTGTTTGATTTTTGATGTTGGGAATTAAACCCAAGGCCTTATACGAGCTAGGCAGAAATCCTACCCCTGAGCTATATTCCCGACCTTACTGTAATTTTTCTTTTTGTTTTATATTCTTTCCAACTTTTTGACTATAGGGTGAACAGCACTCTAAAGACTCAATGTATAGCTATACAAAAATATTTTCCTCATATTCTTATTCCATCAATCTTAAATATTTTTTTAAGCTTTTTAAACATTTTGTTAAAAACTAAGACACTAGGCCACTGGCTTCTTGTCCTACTGAAACATCTCACAGGCAAGAGCTGTTACTTCCTGTGGTACCATTGCCTCCTGTGGATCCCTCCTGAGACTTGCCTGAGGTTCTAGAGTAGCTGTCACTCTTTTCAGAAAAATGCTCTCAGTAAATTGTTGCTTGGGTTTTCATTTTTCATCATAGATTTGGTCATAAGTTCCATGAACATTCCTTCTATGTATAAAAAACCTTCAGCACTAGGCTGTGGGAGCTGTCCATGTTTTCAAACTTCTTAAGGTACTTGTTGAATTCTGTAAGAGTTTCTGCTAAAATTTGCATTGTGAATTTTCTTAGGGCTCTATTATAATCTTATCACTGTTCATAGAGTCCACATTAGCCAAAACGTCATGATGTGGCACATGAATATTATTTTTAGAAGTCATATATACCATGTCTGTTTACATACCATTAACCAGAACCAAGTCCCGTGATTACACTCCCTGTGATAGGGGGTGGAAATGACCTGTTGTGTTAAGGTACACCCAGCTCAGCTGGTTACTGTCAATTCCTGCCTCAAGGTGCACCCATTGCTGGACCCTAGAATGTCATAGCCTACTGAGTCCATCGCTGTACTTTTGAGAAGATCTCTATCAAGGGAGTCCGAGTAGCTTATATCCCTAACTTACTACTTTTGTTGATTTGCTAAATGTTTCCTCTTGATTCTAGGAAGAAAAGCAAAATGTGAACCTAACCAATTCCAGTGCACAAATGGCCGCTGCATAACTCTGCTGTGGAAATGTGATGGAGATGAAGACTGTGCTGATGGCAGTGATGAAAAAAACTGTAGTAAGTAAAGAATTTGATGATTTCAATTGACACCACACTTGGACTTACTCATTTTATTGAAATATAATGAGACTATCTAAGTTTCTACACATATATTGAAATTCTGCAAATGAAATCCCCTCCAAAGAACTGCTTTGAATCAGAGTCCAAAGAATCTATACCGCCCAATTTAGAGGGAGTAATTTAATGTTTGGCGTGGGGTTATCAACTTAAGTATGGAAGGCTGAAGGTAATGTGGAGTTCCTTTCAGATAACAGGACTTGGTTTATCTTAGGTCAGCAAACATGAAGTACAGGAAGATAAGGAAAGGGAGGGGAGGGCCAGAAATAGAGGTAGAGAGGAGATTGCTCAGAAGTAATTTTTTTTTAAATCGGTACCAGGGATCGAACTCACAACCACATGCTTGCAAGGCAGGTGCTTATGCCACTGAGCTAAATGCCCAGCCCCTCAGAAGTAATTTTTTAAAAATTCTTAAATTTCCTTACTCCCAGAAAGGAAATCAAGCTATGCACACTACAAGATCTCATGAAGGTTTAAGAGATTAACCCCTAACATAGAAGCTATAAGCCATCACAGAACAAAGATCAGGTAAAAATTCTTTTGTAATTCTCACCACAATTGTTCCTGATTCGAAAGGGTTAGGGAAGAAGACATTCTTTTCCCTCAAAGAACGGGCATATAATAGCATGCCATTGATCAGTATCTAGCAAAAGATCACTGTGAGAAATGCCTATGCATGTAGTCTACATAAACTCATGTCAAACAGAGCAGTTGAAAAACGATGTCAAGATCACATCTTGGTACTTCCAACTCATGCTGAAGTTTGCTTTTTGATCTTTTTATTTAGTGTAGTTAAAGTCCTGAAGCATTGTTGTGTGTGAATATAGGTGCTATTGTTGCCATCTACCTTTTAAAAGATGTTACATGTAGATATATTTTCGTATGCAAACCAGAAATACAGAAGAAAAACAGAAGCTAAATGGGAGTTTCCTTGCCTTCCATTTTACGACCTTTCCTAAAATGTTTTAGAGTGCGATATTAGAATGTTTTAGAGTAGATATCATGACAGACATTGTCCTATGCTTGCTCTTTCCACGTAACATGGGGTTTTATGTCAATGAGTAGATCAGTAGCTCCTTTGGAAGCAGAGAAAGTCCATTCGCAACCTCCAGGAAAAAACTTACTTCCAGTCTCAGGACCAGGAATATTTCTCCAGTGCTATACATTTCTATTATTTGCATTTAACACTAAGATTTTAATCTACATGGAAAACATTTGATTCCATGCTATTTCTGGGTGAGCTACATAATATAGTTCTCTAAAAACCTCTCATTAGGAGGTTTTCTTTTGTGTAAGTAGCAGTTTTTTCTCTTCAAAATTGTATGTTGAAAAAATTTTTTCTTAAAAATTATTTTATTCATGTTGTAGAAGTCTTTAATCATCTAGCTCTGGAAATTAGCCTGGCTTATATTAGGGTAAAACACTGACTTTTCCTAAAATAGTTTCTCCAAATGTACCCTCTGTTAGCCATATGGTAAGAGGGTTTATGGAAGGGAGAGAGGTAAATAGATAGCATGAATCAAGATCATTTAAAGTAGGAAAAATTAAATTTATCCTTGGTTAGAATTTGTCACTGCCTCCCAGATATATGGGTAGAAAAGGAAAGTGGAAACTGTACTGAGAAACTCTCATTTCTTATTTTGAGATGCTTCTTCGTGAAAGAGAAGAGGCACATGATTACTTAAAACTTCCAAAGTTACCTTTTGATTTTCCTGTGTAACCTTTTGTTATGAAACTTGCTTAGAATTTTCAACAGAACTCTTTCTTTTAAACATGACAACTCGCATCATATTTAGTCAATTTAAGCTTCCAGCCCATGAGCCATGTGCTTCTTTTAGCCACAGTAACTTCTTTATATTTTTTAACTGTTATGTTGAGCTGGTTAATCAGTAACTGAGAACCCAAAGTGTGTAACAACTAGTTTTCTTCCCCTCTGTAGCACCTCTAAATTTCTATCTGTATCCCAAAGTCTGTGTTATGGTTTATATCTAGATGTCCTCCAAAAGCCTATGTGATCATAGGTGGTGGTTTGGAAAGGTGATCAGATTATGTAGCTTATTACTATTAATATGTGGGGTCTGGTTGTAAGAGGTAGGTCACTGAGGATGTGCCCTAGAAAGCTATATCTTCCATCCTGGCTCCTCTCTTAACTCTTTCTGCTTCCTGGATGCCGTGATATGAGCAACTTTCCTCTGCATACCATCCCACTATGTAGCTTTTGCCTGGAGCCAGCCAACTATTCATGGACTGAAACTTCTACAAATTTCATTCTTTATTGATGATGGGTATTATGTCTCAGTAACTAGCAAAATAATGATAGACTTCTGGTACTCAGGAAGTGGGTTCATCATGTGACTGCACTTGACCATGTGGTTTAATAGCCTTTAGAACTGGTTCATAGAAGGAGTTTGGAAAAGTTTGGAGAGGTCAGCTAGAGAGACCCTAGAATACTATAAGCAGAGCTTGATATGAGATTCTTATTGGAGCTCACAAAACCAGAATGCTGATTTTAAAAAAAGACACAGTAAAGAACAGGCTCAGGAAGACCTAGCTGGGAAGATATACTCATTGGCAATTGGAATCAAGACCATGTATGTTATGCTCTGGCAAAATATTTGTCAATATTTTGCTCTTGTCCTGAGATTTTGTGGCAGACTGGGATTAAGGGAGTAGAATAACTAATCTGGCAGAGAAAATTTCAAGGCAAACCAACATGAGGCTGTATCATGGATACTGTTGGAGCTTTTAGCAAGGTGTGTACTGAAAATCAAGAGCAAAAAGGTTATTTTAAGTATGTTCGGTTTTTCCAAAAAGAAAGCACTAATGAAGATGGAGTTCAGGACAGCTTTGCTGAAGAAATTAGCATTAAAAAGAAACCAACTACTTTGGTTGAGAACCATAGCAAAAATGGCTTAAGGGCATTTCAGGAATCAGCAAGCCTTCACCCTTTGCAGACACAAGTCTGTAAAAATGAAAGACTTTTCTTTGAGAAGAGACCCCAAGGGTGTATTGTTCAAGAAAGGCTACCTAAGAAATTGGCTTCCTGAGATTCCATTCACAGTACTTAGCCATCCAAATACTCAGAGGCCTCCTGTAGTCACATGCAAAAGGGCCCAGCTACTTCTGGGGCTGGTGGCAGACCTTAGGATCATTCATGTGGTGTTGTATTACAACCATGAAGAATGCAAGAGTTGTGGGGTCAAGAAGGTTTCCACTCAAATTTCAGAAGAATGCCTAGGAAGACAGACAATGCACAGTGTGTGAAGCTATGAGAATGAAACCCAAAATGCAATGGAGTCCCCAGAAAGTTAAAGAAGCCAAGAACATGAAACATCTGAGAAAAACTAGAAGGTCTGACAAAGCCAGCCCAAGAGAGAAGCCCTGATGGATACAATGACCAGCATTGCTATATGGGTGAGGCCATCCCAGCCATTTGACATTCACATCATGCCACAGCTTGTCCTACTATTGGATCTAGAGCTATAGGATTTAATGTTTGCTATACTGGGTTTCAGTTTTGTTTTGTTTCCATTGGTTTCCATCCCTCTATTTCTTCCTTTTGGAATAGAAATGTTTACTCCATGCCACTGTACGTCAGCAGTGTTTAACTTTCTTTTGATTTTTACAGGGGCTCATAGCTAAAGTTTGTTTTAAATTTCAGAGGAGACTTTGGATTTGCGCTCTTCAGCAATGCTGGAGCTATTAGGATTTTGGCAACTCTTAGAGATGGACTAAATGCAGTCTGTATAATGAGATGTACACATGGTGTTTGGAGGCCAAAGGTAGAATGTTATGGTTTCTGTATCAATGTCCCTTGAAAGCCTCAGACAATCATAGGTGGAACTCATAGGAGTCATAAGTGATTGGATTATGGAATTTAGAACTGACTTACTGTTGGTAGGTGGAGTCTGGTTGGAAGAGGTGGGCCACTGAAGGTGTGGCCTTCTTGGCTCCTTTCTTGACTTTCCAGGTTACCCTAATATAGGCAACTTTCCTCCACCAGACCATCCCACCATGCCATTTCCACCCAGAGCTGGCTAACCATGCATACACTGAAAGGTCTACAACTGTCAGCCAAAATAAACCTTCCCTTTTAAAACCTTTTTTTAAATTTTTTTATTTATTTTTATTTTTTATTTAAAGAGAAACAAAAGCATGTAAAGGTTAGAGATAATACAGAATTCCAAAAAAGATAAACAATAAGAAATCACTAGTTAATAAATTACATATTGTCCTCTTAGAAATAGTTGTTCAAGTTACAAAATTAAAGCATACAAAGTAGATAGTCAAACAGTGAGAGTGTAAACAGCTACCCATGCATGAGTCTCTACATGTATTTCTATCCTTTCTGTATTAGAGGGAAAAACAAAACTTAGCAAGACAAAACAAAAAAAATTCCTATAAAAACATGAAACCAAAAAGTCATATAAAACCACAGTACAAGGTGATCTACAATGATTACTGTGTTGTTTCTGATTATCTTCAATAGAATGTCTGTATCATCAGGCATAATTGAATATAGCAGTATAGATGAGTACAACAGTAAATAACAATATTAGTAAAAATAAATAAAACATTGTAGACAGTATAAAACTTCAAAGGCAAGTATTAATCAAACCACAGTGGATATTCTATTGGATCTTGTCATCTTAAGTGCAGTTGCCTATACTCTCAGACTTGATACTATCAATCATAACAGCTTTGAATAAAATCTATCAATACAAAACAGCAATCCAACAAACCAGATTCAATTACGATCAATCATGGTAAAACAGTGTAGGTTTTACAGAGCTTTAGATTAAGTTAATAGGAAATTAAGGATGATTACCATAATATATCCTGTTATTTTTGGGATTGCTGTCTGTGCCCTCAAATCTAGGACAGGTAGAATGACTGGAACAGAATATAATACATCTAAGCAGAGTAGTGTGAGTAATGTGGGTTTTAAATCCTGGTTCACTATTAACAATATAGTGTATCAAGGCCATCTATGTTAGTGATTCTAGTTAT